>JABEZY010260333.1:521-18994 GCA_013467495.1 Gossypium gossypioides
GTTTGGATACATGGTTGACATGTTTTTAAGTTGTCATTTGAGGTGCCTAAGGGCATATTGGTTGTATGTGATTATAGTACATGTTTAAAGCTTGTTTATGTTTGTTATGAAAGCTTGATTATAGCTAGTATATATGTGCATTTTTGGAAGTAGGTTGATGTCATTTTTGGGTGAGAAATGTGGCTTGGAAAATGACCTATTTTCGTCCAGCTGTGTGTGACACGTGGACAGGTGACACAGTCGTGTGTCTTTTATATCTTTTAAAGAGTGCAAGTCAGATGCTCACGTGGCCTGGCACACGAGCGTTTGGCTTAGCCATGTAACCCAAGTCAGTGAGTTACACTGGCACGGACACGGGCTGGGACACGGGCTAGGACACCGCCGTGTGTCCCTATTTTGAATGCCCACAAGGCCTAAGACATGAGCATGTTTCATAATTGTATGATTCACACGACTTGGCCATACGACCGTGTGACCCCTGCAACTTTTGAAAATTTTAATTGTTTTCAAAAAATTCTCTAAGTTTTTGATTTAGTCTTGATTTGTTTCTAATGTATATTTTGGGCTTCGAGGGCTCGTATAAGGGACAAAATATATTATTTTGATTGATTTTCAACATGTATATGTTTTGATATGAAATGTATGAATTTTTTATCTGGCTAAATTGTATACATCAGTAATACTCCGTAACCTTGTTCCGGTTACAGATTCGGGTTAGGAGTGTTACAGATAGTATGAAGTATTATCGTAATGATTATTTGTTTTGAATAATCTAGAGATAAATGAAACATTCTATCTAAGGTTTGCAATAGCACTTATTCTATTCTTTCAGATAAAAAAACTAAACATCAATTACTGTTGGAATTATTATAGCCTGTCATGATTTCTGAATGGAAATGGGAGTGAGTCATGAGGGATTTTGTATTTTGTATTTCTGTGTCACTGAGAAATAAATATTGGATCTGGGTTATGGTCGATAGTTGTCAAAGTCAGCTCATTTACTCCAGTCAAAATTGATCATCCGTTTAAGAAGGAGCTGAGTCATATGTGTCAGAGATTGTCAAATTTCATGGAGTGCTAATGTTTATTATTTCTAACACTGACCCGAGATTTACTTTTAGATTTTCAGTAAACTTTGCAGGGCTCTAGATACTGAACTTAATTTTAGTACAAGATTTCAACCGTAGGCAGATGACCAGTTAGAGTGGTAATACGGGTTCTGAAAAACATGTTACGATGCTGCATATTTAAGTTAAAGATAACTGGGAAATGTGGAACCCCGATATACTCGTTAAATTGAGCAAAAACTAAACAGTGAGATAGACCTGAGTAGTGAAACCGAAGATAAAGTTTACGTTATTCGAGATGGTTATTGGATTGTTATCTTTCATATTTGGATGAACCAGTGACTATTTCAGTTTGTGAGGCAGATTTCTGAATAAACAGGTATTGCTAGCTAAAAATTTCAAGGATGAAATTTCCTAAGGGGGGAGAGTTATAAGAACCTATTTTTCAAAGGTGTTAGAAATAGTGGTTTCGAGACCACAAGTTTGATGAGTAAGTTCGTATAATTGATATTAAAATTGTACGCGTTAATAGTAATTTTTACATTGGATTTTGATATGATGATTTTAAACAATCGAATTAAAAGTTAGTGTCAGTGATTCGGTTCAAAAGTCAAGTGGTTATTGAAAATGTGGTATTAGAACCTCATTTCCATAATATAAAGCCGCAAATATTTTTATTAAATATTTACAGAGTCGTATTATATGTGAATTGAAGATGGGTCTAGTAATTTTGATAATTTATTGCTTAATTGAGGTAAAAGAATTAAATTGTAAAAGAGGTAAAAGTTAATTGTTATAGATTTAAAATAGTAAACGGACCAAAATGGTAATTAAACCATGGTCAAAAAGTCCTAGTGATGGTGGCATGATTAAATCCACTAACTTTTGGGCTATTTGCTCATTCAGTCCTAATTAGTTTAGGATTAAATTGAAAATAAGTTTGTTTAGTTAAAATATAAATTAGTTGAAGGACTAATGGTGTAATTGGACCTTCCTTAAATGACCTAATAATAGAAATGATATGAAATTCTCTAGATTTTGGTAAATTGCAATTAATTCCTAATTAATTAAGGATTTACTAATTCATTTATTTTCTAGTATGATCGGAAATAATGGTTTTAGGGCCACAATTTTGATGTGTCAGACCGTAAATATTAATTATTTAATATTTTTAGGGTTATTAATGTTGTGTTAAAATTTGGTTATGAAATTTTACCATTTAGATAATTAATTAAGTGAAAAGGATTGAATCGTAAAAATTGTAAAAGTGGAGTTCTATGGATTAAATGCATCAAATGATAATGGGAATGTAAGGAAAGGCCCTTAAATGGTAAATATACATTTCAAGGGATAGTGGACGGTTTTGATTTCCTTTTTCCTAAAATATAAAGTGAAATGATAGGGTAAAATTATAATTATGTTAATAAGTTAAATTTCATTAAAATAAGATAAAATTAATTATCTTCTTCACTTTATTCTATCCATTTTAGCCGAAACCCTAGTGTAAGTTTTGATGATTTTGAATGAAGTATGTTCATAAATGGAAGGTTAATGTCATGAATTACCTTAGTTTGTTTGATTAAATGTTTGATATTCTTTGAGGTGCCTTAGAATGACATATCAGTTAAGTATATGATGACTGAAATTTTGGCTTGTAATTGATGACTTAAATGTGGTGTCAATGAGGGCACATTGGTTAGGCACGTAGGTTGTATGTAATTGACATGTTTTGACTTGTTTTGAGGTGTATTTTATGGTGTTTAAAGGGTGGTTTTAGGCCTGGATTTGTGGCCAAGTTAGGTGTAAAGTTTACCTTGTTTTTGAAGCAATTTAGGGTACACACGGCCTTAGACACGGGTTACCATAGGGCTATGTGTCCTACATGGTCTATCCACACGGCCCTCTGGCATTTTTTTTCTTTAGGTGCAAGCTTCACACGGCATGGCACATAGCCTATGACACGGTCATGTGTCCTAAAATAGTTTGTTACACAGTTTGAGACATGGTCGTGTGACCAAACATCGATCACACACATGGGAGGACACACAGGCTGGGACATGGTCATTGGTTTGGACTTCCAATATCCACATGGTCTGGGCTGTGACACACGACCTAGCCACACGACTGTGTGTCCCCTGTATTAAAAAATTTAAACTTTTTCCTAACTTTCTTGTTTTGTTTCGAATTGACCCTAGAATGTTTCAAATCTATTTTTAGGGACCTATAAACTTGTTTTAAGACCCATAAGTGTACGTTTAATTATGAATGGAAATGTGATTTGGTTAATTGTTATTATGTTTCATTAATTATTTGTGTAACATGTCGTTTTTAGTGAAATCAGAACAGTGATTTTGAGACCACAAATCTGACAAGTGAAAATTTATTTTATTATTTTAATGTCTATGATATGTTAGTAATGTCGTGTAAAAATTTCGTTAAGAAATTTTGATGTTTGCATGCTTAATTAAGTAAAAAGGACTAAATCATAAAAGGTACAAAAGTAGAGTTCTATTAGTTAAAAGAGTTAAAAGGATATAGAAATGAAATCAAATGGACTTAAATGGTAATTATACCATTTGAAATGTTAGTGGACATTTATGGGCATGAAATTAAATTAGTAATTTAATTATTAAGATAAATTAAAAATTAAGTACAACATTGTGTCATCTTCTTTGTTTTGACTACACCACCGAAATAGGGAAACAAAAACTTCATTTTAGGTGCTTTGAATCTTCGGTTAGGGTTTTCTCATTGCATGGTATGTTTTTAAGCCCTATTTTGAATGATTTTTATATTTTCGGGATTGTTGTAGCCTAATCTAGCTAGCCTAGGGACTAATTTTCAAAACTATTAAAGGATTAGGGTTTTTCATGAAAATGTTTTCATTATTTTTGAATTTTAATGAAAGATTATAAGTTCTTGTTCATAAATAGATAAGTTTTGTAAAGTGATTTTTGATGAAAATGTCAATTAGGGACTTATTTGTAAAAATAATAAAAGTGCATGGTAAAATTGTGAAATAATGATTTTTATGAGTTGATATGTGTTCATAATAAATTCTGTTAGCATGGATTAGGGATAAAATTACATAAATTTCCATTTATGAGCTTAAGGACTAAATTGTAAAGAAGTTAAAATGTTAGGGGAATAAATGTAAATTTGCAAAAGTATGATTTTTCGATTAAATTGAATAGTGTGTGTATTAAGTAGATTGAATTTGCTTATTTAGATTAAGATAGGCCTCGAATGGATTTAGATCGAGATAAAGCTAAAGCTTCGGATTAGTTGACTCTATTTCTATGCCTTAATCGTCGAGGTAAGTTCATATGATTATATATCGTTTAATGCTACATTAGAGCTATGTATTAATCTGTTGATTGCTATGTAAATGAATAACGTAAATCCAACGATGTTACGACAACTATTGAGCCCTGTTTGAACCTTAGGAATTTGTAAGATACAAATGACATGTCATTATGGTTTCCATGTTTCAAGTGCTAGTCTTGAATGTCCTACTGATGGCTGAGGTCTTGCGTTTGTCGTAGATATTCCACAGCTCGTGTGAGCAGCATCGAGTAGCTTACATTCCAAACCGCAGCTTGTGCAAGCAGGCCCATTTCACAACTCGTGTGAGCAACGATGTAAAGGAAAGGAAAGGTTACGGTTATATGTTTAGCACACTTAGTGTGAGCTATCCCATGCATCTAATGATATTCTAAATGATTCAATGGGCATGAAACAAAAAGGAATGGTAAGTGTTCAATATGAACCATGATATGTATTAATGAAAAGAATTGAAATGGTGCGTTACATTGAAAGCATGTTATGTTAAGGAAGATGATGAATCCAAATGAATTATGTTCATGTGTAATGGATTATCTATGTTAAACTGATGTGAATTATGTTTGTGTATGCTAACATGTGTTGTTGTTGGTACTTATGCTTGTGCTAAGCTTATGGTTGGATTGTATTATGCCTAAATTTAATGTTATGTAATGAAATGGTAAGTGATATTTTATGTTTTACGAACTTACTAAGCATTATATCCTTACGTAGTTTTCTTTCGTGTGTTTTATAGATTATCAGAAGCTCAATTAGCTTGGAAGCTCGTTGGAGATTTATCACACTATCCAACATCTATATCGGTAGATTTTGATGTTTTGGACAAGTTTATAATGTCATGTATAGGTGGACTTATGTGTAATGAACTAGTTTTTATGTTTGGCTTGTATATATAATGATGTGGTTGGTGTGCTTTTGCCATTTTGATGTTTTGATGGTTAGTGTTTGTATGGTCAAATTGAGTCATGGATTTATGACCAAAGTGGTAAGTGTTGGCATGTTTGCAATGAGATCAATTAGGGTATGCTTTGATATGGAATTTAGTGAAGTATGTTTGGATGAAATATGACCATTTAGACATAAACTTATGACCATTTAGACACAAACTTAGGTTTGACTGCTTGGTTGTGATTGAGGTGCCTATATGACAAATTGGTTGTATGGATAAATGACCTATTGAATTGGTCTTAGTATGCATGTTTTGGGTATGTTTTAAAGCTTTGGTTATATGTATAAATGGCTTGTACATAAATGCTTGAATTGGGCAAAGGAAATGGCTTGATTTTGGCCTATTTCTTGTCCACACGACCTAAGACACGGGCGTGTGTCTCAACCGTATGTGATACACGACCATGCAACACGGCCATGTGTCCCCTGTAGGTTTAAAAGGGTTGCAAGTTAGGCAGTTACAGTGCCTAACACACGGCCTGGCACACGGGCATCTGAGGCCATTTTGAAGGTTAAACGACCTGACACACGGACGTGTGGCTTGGCCGTGTGACCCAACTCAGAGAGTTACACGGGCATGGACACGGGTGTGTGTCCCTATTTTGAGTGTTACACGGCCTGAGACATGGGCGTGTGTCTCAGCCGTGTGATCCCTACAATATGAATTTTACTAACTTTTTTCTTAAAGTTTTAAATATTTCCAATCTAGTCCCAAATCATTTCTAAAGTGTTTCTAAGGCCTTGAGGGCTTGAATAAGGGATGATATGCATGTGTTTGAATGGATTATGCTATGATTAATGAAATTTTTGGAAATGAGTGATTTTAAGTTACGCTTTTACGGTAAGGCTCTTTAACCCTATTCTGGCGATGAATATGAGTAAGGGGTGTTACAATTTATAAATAATGTCAAACGTTTAAAATGTTATTGTAATACTCTGTGACCCCAATCTGACGACGAAGACGGGTGAGGCATGTTACATTTAGTGGTATCAAAGCCATAGGTTTTGCTGATTCTCGGACTGAATTGAGCTTAGAATTGAGTCTAGAGGTACATGCCAAAGTTGAATTTAGTTTTAGTTGGGATTGGATGTTGATTAATATTATTCCTATTTTATAGTTAAAAGATGTCGGATGATACTAATAATGTTGTCAATAAAGAAATTCATATTAGTGATGGTTTTACTAAGGAATTTGAAGAAACTATGTTGGTAACATCTAGTATTCAATCTGATGGTGCTCAACAACCAGGTGCTAATATAGGCACTAATGAAACACAAAGTGATACAAACTTATTGCGTTCTATTACTGAAGCTCTTTAGAGAGTAGCAAGAGTTTCTCTTCCGGTAATAACCACACCTTTGGTTAAACAAGCTCTTATTAAAGAATTGAGGAGATACGGTGCTACAAAATTTGCTGGGTTAAAAGGAGTTGATCCGTCAACAAATATGTTATGGTTGGAATCAACCACTAGGGTTCTTCAACAACTTGAGTGTAATTCTCGAGAAAGTAGTATCTGTTTTGTTTCATTATTACAAGGGGAAGCCTATACATGGTGGCAAATTATCACACGAAACATTCCTGCAAAAACTATAAATTGGATGTTCTTCTAAGAAGAGTTTCAAAAGAAATATGTCAGGGAACTATACCTCGAAGATAGAAAACAAAAATTCCTTTTGTTGAGGCAAGGAGATTTATCCCTAGTAGACTTCGAATGGGAGTATATGCATCTTAGCAAGTATGCTATTGAACTTATCCCTACCGAAGAAGCAAGTTGTAAGTGTTTCCTACAAGGAATACAAGATGAAATCAGAATTAAGTTAGTTGTACTGAAGATTAAAGAGTTTGTTGATTTGTCAGAATGAGCAAAAATGGTGGAACTATCTCTGGGATTAAATAAGAAATCTGAACCTTCTCGGGTTACGAGAAAATGCTTTAGGACTTCTAGCTCTCATTCAGTACCAAAGCAAAGCAAAGAGTCTCTAGATTTTGGGAAGAGAGTTACAAGATTGGCAACATCGAATAGAATGTGAGATCATTAAAGTATAGTGTCTGTTGTGTGTATAAAAGGGCCGAATAAAACTTCTGTAATGCCGACCTATGAACATTGTGGAAAGAAACACTAGGGAAAATGCTGGAAATTGACAAAGGGTTATTTTCGATGTGTATCATTGGAGCATTTCTCTCGTTAGTGTTTGAAGAATGAAAATAATACACCTAGTGAACACAGACAGCCACATCTGGAGTTGAGGGTTGAGGGGCGAGTAGAGGTGGATCGAGAAAAGAAGGTAAAATAGTCGCTCATTAGCTCGAGGCTAGAGCGCCGGCTCATGCTTATGTTGTGCGGACACGTGATGAAGGAGATGCTACCGATGATGTAGAAGGTATTTTTCTGTTATCCTCCACATCTGTTCATACTTTGATAGATCCTAGTTCTTCCCATTCGTATGTTAATATTGATCTAGTCAAATCTGGGAGGATGAAATCTGAGGTGTCAAAGGTAGCCATGTCTGTATCAAGTTTGTTGGGTAAAACCGTGTTAGTTAATCAAGTCTGTAAACAATATCCACTAAAAATTCAAAATTCAACAGTTCTAGTAGATTTGTTAATCATGCCTTTTGGTGATTTTGATGTAATTTTTGGTATGGATTGGTTAATCGAGCATGGAGTGATTCTTGATTGTCATAAGAAAAAGTTTTTGATTAACGATTCGAATAGTAAGATTATAGAAGTGAATGGTGTTAAAACGAGTGGTTCAACTCAGATTATCTCGTCTATTCAAGCTTATAAGTTGTTGAAACAAGGTTTTGAAGCTTTTCTAGCTCATGTTATAAATTCTAAGGCTAGGGTTAGTGAAATTAGAAATATTCAGGCTATTTGTGAATTGCCCGATGTGTTTCTCAAGGAATTTTGAAGATTACCACCTAAATATGAGGTCAAATTTGCAATTGAAGTTTTCTCTGGCACAACCCCGGTGTCCATATCTCCTTATCGTATGGTGCCAACTGAGTTGAAAGAATTGAAAGTCCAGTTGCAAGATTTACTGGAACATGGTTTTATACGTCTTAGTATATCACCCTGGGGAGCTCCAGTTCTATTCGTGAAAAAGAAAAATGGTTCGATGCGACTTTATATTAACTACCGACAACTAAATAAGTTAGCAATTAAGAATCGATACCCCTTACCTCGTATCGATGACTTATTTGATCATCTAAAAGGAGCTTCAATGTTTTCAAAAATTGATTTAAGATCAAGTTACTATCAGTTGAAAGTGAAAGATAGTGACATACAAAAAATGACTTTCGTACGTGTTATGGCCATTATGAATTTTTAGTGATGCCCTTTGGATTGACAAATGCTCCTGCGACATTTATGGATCTCGTGAACCACATCTTTCAACCCTACCTGGATAAGTTCATGGTAGTTTTTATTGTCAATATTTTGGTCTATTCAAAATAGGAAGCTAAACATGAACAACATTTACGTATTGTTTTACAAGTATTACGAGAAAAATAACTCTATAAGAAACCCAGTAAAGTTGTATTTCTGGTTGTATTTCTGGGACATGTCATTTCTGCATATGGGATCCACATTGATCTGAAAAAGATTGAAGCCATAATTTAGTGGAAAACACTGAAAAATATGTCAAAAATTCATAGTTTCCATGGATTAGCTTATTATTACAGAAGATTAGTTAGTGGATTCTCAAAACTAGCTTTGTCGATGAGAAAGTTGTTACAAAAGAACGTTTAGTTTGTTTGGTGCAAGAAATGCCAGGAAAGTTTTGAAAAATTGAAGCAAACGTTAATTGAAGCACCAGTTCTAACCTTACTGAAATTGGGAAAAGACTTTGTAGTTTACAATGATGCCTTATTAAGTGGTTTAGGTTGCATCTTGATGCAAGAGGGAAGGTGATTGCATACACGTTTCAGTAGTTAAAAATGCATGAACACAATTACCCGACGCACAATTTAGAACTTACTACTATAGTTTTTACTCTAAAGATTTGGAAACACTACTTGTACGGTGAAAAGTGTTATATATTGACTAATCAAAAGTCTTAAATATCTTCTAACTCAAAAGGAGTTGAATTTAAGACCATGTCGTTGGGTTGAGATTTTGAAAGATTATGAATGTGTTATTGACTATCACCCTAGTAAATCTAATGTTGTAGCTGACGCACTGAGTAGGAATACAACAATTAAGTTGTGAGCTATGTTTACTTGACTTAGTATTTGTAATAATGGTAGTTTGATGGCTGAGTTAGAAGTTAAACCGATGTTAATTGATCAGATTAAAGAAGCACAGTTAATGGATGATAACTTGGTGAAGAAGAAAAGAATGGTTCAAGAAAACTCGATTGAAAACTTCAGCATTGATGATCAAAATTTTTTAAGGTTCCATAATTGATCATGTGTTCCCAATATTGTTGAATTAAAGGAATTGATATTGTGCGAAACGCATGATAGTTCTTTTGCTTTGTACCCTAGTAGAATGAAGATGTATCCTGACTTGCGAGAATTGTATTGGTGGCTCAAAATGAAAAGCGAGATAGTGGAATTTGTGGCTAAATGCCTAACCTCTCAACGAGTTAAGGCAGAACATCAGGTTCCCACTGGATTACTCTAGCCTATTTCTATCCTTGAGTGGAAATGGGAATGTATAACAATGAATTTTGTAATCGGGTTATCGTTATCTCCGAGCAAGAAAAATATTGTTTGGGTGATAGTTTATCAATTTACGAAGTCGGCTCATGTAGTTGCTATTAGAATAGATTGGTCACTTCAAAATTTAGTGGAGGTCTACATTCAAGAAATCATTAAATTGCATGGAGTACCTATATCAATCATTTCTTATTAGGATCCCCGATTTACTTCGAGATTTTGGAGATAGTTGCATGAATCTCTTGGTACAAGACTTAACTTTAGTACAACTTGTCACCCACAAACAGACGAGCAATTTGAGCGTGTTATTCAGATTTTAGAAGATATAAATCATATGATGAACCATTTTTAGTACTAATCCTATAGTGACTCGTAAATGATTGACACGTATGATTAATCTATTTATTTAGAATTCACATTGTTTAATGGAAGTAAGTGTTTCATGGATGATATGTTTATAAGAAAGATTGAAACAAAGTGTGATTTACAGAATGATTATGTGTTAAATGTGTAAATGACATGATAGGATGAAATGTTTAAGTGAAATGGTTATACGAAATGCTTATATGGAAGAATTATAAAAATATGAAATTAGTTGGTTACAGGCCTATCCTTAACCTACTTGCGTATGTATATGTTTTGAAATTAGTTGGTATATGTGTTAATAGGTGAATTTAGTCTCTTTTGTGTGTCATATGAAGAAGTCTGGCTAAGTGGTATAAATTGAGAATGAAGTAACCAAATCGTGTGTGAGAGATATGTTTATTGACATGTATAGGAATTGTTGTTAATTATGTAATATGGTAATGTTTTGAGTTGTGATAAACCTTGATATGCATAATGCATTTTGTCTTTGGCTACTATATGATTAAAAACTTCTAAATATAGTCATGTTGGTTGCCTAGCTAAATTGATAAGTTGTGATGGTATAGATTGAAAAGGTGTGATCTTTTGTATTCATGTTGTATGGTTGAGATATGGTATTGTAACCTTATTCATGAATGGATTTAGTGTCTCATCCTGGAATTTGGGTTAGAAGTTTTGAGGTTGTAATTAAGGGTCAATGAGTAGGTTGAGAAATTGAGTTTCTTTTCGCGTTTTAATGTTAGAATGTGCCTATTGGTTTGGTGGTAGAGTGTGTTGCTAGTTCGCCTTGGTCTTGTGTTCGAATCTTGATGTGAGAAAAGAGGAAGTTTGTTTTAATTTTGTTCTTTTTGAGTTAGCTTAACTTTATTTATTTTTCTTTTATTTTTATTTTAAAAAAATTAGAGAGAAGAAAATCCCCAAAATTCTTGACCCACGTTACTCTATTCTTTTTCCCTCTCTTGTACATCAAATTTCTTTTGAAGTTTCTTCTTCTTTTTCCACTTTCGATTTTTGGCCATTGCGGATTCATTATTCAAATTAATTTCAAGCTTTATCATCGTCACCGATAGTTGTTGGTTATAGCGTTCTTTGTACTGTCAAGTGTTTTTCGGGTAAGTATGAGAATTGACTTTCTGATAGGTTTAGTATTTTTTTGGTAAATCAAGTGTTTCAGATTGGTTGATAGGAGATATTTTGGTCGATCGTTGGTGCTTCAAGGAATCTAAATTAGGTGTGTTTTTGAAGCTGTGTGAAGTCGGTAGCATAATACTGATGGATTTTGGGAAAATCTGCAAATGCTGGTGTGGTTTGAGTTGTTAGCAATTGGGGTTCAATTTGTTGTCGCAAATTGGGGCATGTGCTGCACACGGGTGGTTCACATAGCTGTGTGACTTTGAGAATTAGGGTTTTAGGTATTTTTGGTTCCACACGGCCGTGTGGCTACAATTGGGGATTTTTGTTGATTTTCACATGGGCGTGTGAGATTTTCACACGGCCGTGTCTGCTCTGTACCTTATTTTGGCACATTTGGACAGTGAGTTACACAGGCTACTCACACGGCCATGTAACTCAATCATACGGACGTGTGTCACCTCTACACGAGCGTGTGTAGCTTACACATGGGCGAATAGACCACCGCACGGGCGTGTAGACCTCCACACAGCCTAGGCACTTCTACACGACTGGGACACACGGCTGTGTGGTCCTATTTTGCAAATTTTTGCTCTAAGTCATAGACTGGCCCATTTTATGTATCTGTGTATCTGACTCTTGGCTAGGCCTCTGTATTTGTGTCTGGGACGCTGTTTTAGCCCAAACTCGTGCGTTTGTTCATAATTATAGAATTAATTTAATAGCTTTTTTAAATGTTAATGTGATGTTACCTAGTAATTAAATACAATCATAACTGATTCTGAATCTAGTCGACTAAGTATGTGTATTTCTGTTTCTATATGATTGTCTGTATGTAGTATGCATTTTGTATTTGCATGAAAATTCTAAAACTGACCGACTGAATATGAGTTTCTGTATCTGTGAGATTGTAGTGTTTGGTGTGCATTCATACATTTGCATAAAATTGGGGTTTTTGGTTGCGAAGAGAAGGGAGTTTGTTTCGGCAGTCTAACTGTAATATTGTTGTACAACGGTTTACCGCATGATTCTATATATATGTCAGATCAGCTGCATATTATTATTCTAGTAGCTTAGTTCCACATATGTGGTATGTAGGGTAGATGGGCCTATCAAGGTCTTTTGTGGTATGCAGGGTGGTTGGGCTTGTTATAGCTCATTCGTGGTGTGTAGGGTGGTCAGAGAGGTGTTTGGTTGGTTAGGCAGGATTTGATTCAGATGCATTCATTTCACATTTGGGTTTAATCTTTCTGTATGATTGTGGGATTAATTGCGTATTAATTTGAATAGTTCGACATGTTTTTGTACTAGTGTGTTTTGAAATAATAATTCTATGGTACTTTTGTTATTGGACTACTCATAAAATTGATTATTTGGTATAAGTTATTTGTTCTCTGTCTGTGTGCACGTGTCGGAATTATTCGCTTCGCTACTTTGTCAACTACTCTTCATTTTTTATTTCAGACTCACACTTAGCTCGCATAGCTCATCCCTTAGTTTTTCTTTTCCTTTCAAGTAAATAATGTGTTTTGGAAGTTGGACTCAGCAGTTTGAGGTCTCAAAAAGATATGGTTTGTTTCGGTTTAAATAAAATTTTCATACGTTTTATACGATTGGTTTTAAGACTGTTTGTAAAGCGATTATGTGAATTGTGGTGTGGTTTAAGGTTTGAACTTTTCGTTAAACTATTTGATTTCGGTTTTGAACATCATTTCAAAAGTTTCACGCATAAGTGTTAATTTGGCTTTATGCTACTATTTCAAAGTTCGCACATATTTGAGAAAACAACATAATTTTTGTACAATTTCTAATCTAAAAATTTCGAGTTACATTTGGCAAAATTGATGTATTTTGAAACTATACAAGAAATGTTAAATTTTTTATACCTAAATTTTTTTATCGTCACTTAATTACTTTTTCAAAACATAAATTGTTAAATGATTTTGTTTGATTTTATCAAACTATGTACGAAATGAATTTTTAACAATTCTTTTTGGTAAATTGCCTTTAGATCGCTTCGGTGATCAATGTAACCTCCGAGATCCGGTCAAAACTGCTGGGTGGGGTTTTAGGGTGGTACATTTAGTATATGAAATGTAGTGCCTTTGAATGGCACAATGGTTAGTAATTTTGGTGTTTGAATGGATAAAATTATTGTCTTTTATGGATAGGTAACTTTTTGGTATGAATTGAATTTGCTAAGATGAGATTTTTACCATTATTGAGATAAATATCGATACTTTGGCATGTGGTATTGAAAATTGACCAAATGAATAGTATTCAAACAGAACAGAATGCCAAAATAGTATCGATTTTCAATTCAGTATCGATATTTTTTTCATAAAATATCGATACCATCAACTAATTATTGATACCATTGTTTCACAAAGATAACAGAATTGAATTTTGGTATCAATTTTTCTGTACAATATTGATTGGATATCGATACCAACTATGGAACTTTCATTTTGGCTGTAAAACTTAATGTTTTTTAGACTTAATCCTATTAAATGTTTGAAGTTCACAAATAGATCATTTTAAAGTTTAGAAATTAAATTATATATAGTCATTTTCATGTGATTGATGTTTTAAATATTAGAGTTTTATTATTTGTTTCTAAATTATTTGAATAAATGTTCTGAAATGATGTGAATTGTTCTGTTTTGCTTGGTTACACTCTGTAACCTTAATATGGTAATGGAGGCAAATTAGGAGTGTTACATTTAGTGGTATCAGAGCTACGATTTGGTTAGTTCCCGGTCTGAATGTAGCATGTATGGAGTCTAAAATTACATGTCATTTTATAACCTGTGATAGTGTGATGTCTCCTAACTCCAATGGGTTTTTTTTAACAAGTAAAAGTTGTTTCCGAACCGAGCCCATCTTCTAATGAAGATGACAGTTATGTTCCAGTCTCTGATTAAAATGTTTCATTTGATGTGCTAAAATTTAAGAAGTCTAGAGAAGAGATTCATAGTATTTTTATTAATAAGGAATGATATGTTTAATATGTTTGAGAATCAATTTTGTTGCTTTACGACCTTCATTCTCTCGTCCTCAAAGCAGAGCTTATTATGATAGAATAATCACAAGCTTCATTTGGATAAAATTCAAAATGCAGCGCCGAAGAGTTGAAAGGTAAAATGAATGATGATTCTATTAGAGCCAAGTACTATATGACGAACACAACGAATTCTAAATGAAGAATTATGTCTTTTCAAAGATTATCTGAGATGTTTGGTGTCACTATTAAAAGAAAAGGTTTATTCAATGGTAATCGACTGTAACTAATATGGTATCGAAAAGATGGATTAACTAGGATTTTTTCTAAATTAATTTATGAAAGAATTATGTCAGCAAATGATAGCTAGACAAGAAGAAAAATGAAGTTCTTGAGTTGAACCTGGCAAATAGAGCAGTTGTGAATTTTGAGTGAGAGTATTTTAGTTTAGTAAATATGTTTATAAGATGGTACCGATTGAAGAGAAATTATGTATTTGTTTCAATGACGAATTGTGTAATGAGATTAATATGCTTGTGAGTACAATAGAATTTGGTGAGTTCATAAATTTTATATGATCGGGCTCACAAAAGGGGAAAAAATTGTTATCATAAGAAACAAAGTGAGATATTAGTTGAGACTTCAATTAATGGAATGTATCCAGAACATATTCTACTTTTCTGTCAATGAAAGATGAAAGAGCCGAGTAATCATTTCTAGGGCCATCAGAGTTTTATGATAGAGATAGAGTGAAACCGAGTAAGGTGAAACCACTGATGACTTCAGTAGCTAGTGCGTGGTGTGATTTAGGGTTTGTGTGGTTTGAAAGATGGATTTTGCTTTATTTATGGATTTCCTTATTATATTAAGAAAGATTGCTTGAACCAAACTGAGTTGAGTAAAGACCAGAATGTAAAATTTGTTGTTAATTATACTAGAGATAGATGACAAAGAATTTGAAGCACGACTAGAGTCAGTAGAAGCAGAATAAAAGACATAGTCGTTTGATTCGAAGCTTTAATTTTGCCAAAGCTTATATGATCCGAGTACATAAGGAAGTTTCAGTTCTTGATGATATTGCTGGGTATCTGAAATGGAAGTTGATCAGTTATCAAAAAATTGCAAGTTTGCATATGTTCTTCTTGCGGAATTGCAAAGTTTACTGCCAGAACAAGACATTAAGGTTGTCATAAAATTAACACCAGGAACTGCTCCAACCTTAATTGTTTGGTATAGAATGCCTTCTGTCGAATTAAAAGAATTAAGAGTTTAGTTGCAAGGATTAATCGACTGAGGTTCTATTCGATTGAGTGTATCACTTTGGGACATGCATGTATTGTATAGTAAAAAAAAAAGACAGACGAGTCGATAAGTTTGTATATAGATTACTAGTAGTGGAATAAAGTCATGATAGGGAATAAACATCCGTGAATTTGTATTGAAGACCTATTCAATTAGTTGAAAGGTTCTACTGTGTTTTCTAAGATAGATTATCGATTTGGTTACTCTCAATTTTGAGTTATAAATGTAGATGCACCAAAAACAGCATTCAAATTTCATTATGAGCATTACGAGTTTCTACTTACGTCTTTCGTGTTAAATAATGCTCTTCAGTAGTTGAGGTTTGGTAAATTGAGTTTATTTCCAGTCACAGTTTGATGAATTCAATGATATTCTGTATTGATCTATTAAAAAACTGATTCAGAGCATGTTTACCATTTGAAAATCTGTATTATAGATGATTTATTAAGAATTTCTCGATAATTAAATTACCGATGTTGAAGCGCTTACAAGGACACGTTAAACTTATTTGGTAATGCCTAAAGAATTTTCACCAATTGAAAATTTGATTGACAAAAGGTTTAGTACTGATTTAGTCTAAGCCCAGGAAGGAATTCATTATTTATAGTAATGTTTGACTCAGATGATCTCGAATTATGTCAATTCAATTATTTTAGACTCGAGAGTTAAATCGTCAAGTCTTTAGAGGATTTTTTAGGTGCAAGGAAAAGACTTGAATTTGTTAGTTAAATGGGAGCAGATTTAGAATGATCAGATCTCTAATTTTAGTATGGATTACGATAATAGTCTATATTTCCAAAATCGAATATTTGGGCTGGAAATTTCTGAGACTGTACAAGACATTTTACATAAGGTTGACAGCGATAAAAGGTATAAAGACTTGAGATAGAGTTACCGGTACTCAGGAATAAAATGTGAAATTTCAGAATGTATACCAAAATCTGGTATGTCAACAGGTCAAAGCTAAATATCAAGTTTTGTATGAGTTATTACGAATTGTTATGATTTCTGAATGGGATTGAAAAAGAGTCACAATAGGCTTTGTGACTGGATTATCTTTGACAATGAGAAAGAAAGATTTGATCTAAACTGTTACTATAAAGTTGATGGAATTGACTAGTTTTGCTCTAGTTATAGTGAATTATCCATTTGACAAGATAGTTGAGTTACAAGTATCTAAGTTTTGTCTATAGATTCCGAAATAAATTTCACAAAGTCATGGTGCAATCAGATGGATAGTTAGAATGAGAAACTCAGATTCTGGAAGACATGATATAGATATATATCATCCAAGTCAAGGACAATTGAGAAAATGTTTACCATGATTTGAATTCGCTTTTAATAACAACCATCAGTCTGGTATTAAAATGATACAGTTGAAGCTTTTCACGAATGGAAGCGTAAAATTCCGTCATACTAATTCGAGCAAGATAGATTTAATTTGAAAAATTGAAAAGCATTTCAGAATTTAGTAATTGAAACTATTTTCAGGTGAGAAATTTCAAAGACGAAATTTTCTAAGGGGGTGAGAGTTGTAATGGCCTATTTTTTAGTGGTGTCGAAAATAATGGTTTCGGGGCCACAAACCTGACAAATGAGTTTGTAAACATTACTATTTAATAATTATGAGTTCAATATAGTATTATAATAAATTTTGATTTGATAATTTGTCATTTAATGAATAATTAGGTTTAAATGGTAAACCCTTAAAGTCAAGTGATTTTAGAAAAGGAGGTTTTAGGACCCCATTTTTATAAATTGAGCCCGTAAATATTTTTTAAATATTCACAGAGTGTTATTGGGGTCATATTAAATTTTGGTTCAGAAATTTTAATTTTTGGATAGTTAATTAATTAAAAAGGACTAAATCATAAAATATGAAAAACTTAATCACTATTGGATTTGAATGATTAAAGGGCTTAATTAATATAAGTGGAAGGATTAATATGCTAAATGTACCATTTTTAATTTGTGGAACGACAAGAGAGCTTTTAAATTTTGTTTTATTCATATGTTAAAGGTTTAAGTAATTAAAAATAAGTAATAAAACTAAAGTAAACCATTACCATTTCCATCATCTTCTACCTTTAAACCGAAAACCATCGTAGAATTCTTGGAAGCTTTTGGCCAAGAAAAACATTTTGCATGTAAGTACATTTTGAGCCGGTTTCTTATAATTTTTATATTTTTGATATCGTTGCAACTAGGTCTAGCTAACCTATACTCCATTTTTGAAACTGTTAAGGATTTTGGATATTACCATTAATTAATATTTTTTATTTTGATGTTAAATGTTGGATTTGAAGTAATGGTTGTTGATTAGGAGTAGTTTATAAAGTGATTTTTATTAATATTTAGTTGAAGGGCTAATTTGTTAAAATGTTAAAATTGACATGGAATTTTTGTGAATTGTAAATAAATATGGACTATCCTAATATGAGAATAGATTTGGCTAGTTTTGGAATTGGGGAAATGTTGTTAAATTTGAAGTTTCGAATTTAGGGACTAAACTGTAAGAAATATAAAAGTTTAGGGAAAATGTGTAAATAATGAAAATTAATGGTCATATGCATAAAATTTAGTTGGGAGATTTATTTAAATTTAATAAGATTGAATTTAATTATTATAGATAAAGATTTGAATCGTTCGGAAAA
>JABEZY010260426.1:0-10586 GCA_013467495.1 Gossypium gossypioides
GTCACTTAACTCATGACACAAAACTTAGTAAACGACTTAATATTAGTAGAGATAAAAAGATAAAAATATCATTGTCATAATAAAACTTATTTTAAATATGAAAGGGTTAATTAGTATGTAACCTCCCTAACCCAGCCTAGACGTTATGGCCATATTGAGAAGGTTACATTAGCCATTGAAATGGCTAAACAGACCATTCGACCTTTGAAAATCCTTAACATGACTAATTTTGAAGAAAACTGTTGTTGGTGGTCCAAGTTAGATAAAGCATCCGTTTATTGGGGTTATCTTATGAAAAACCCTAACTTGTTTAGCTTTAGGAAAAATCATCACTCTTGAAATTAAATAACATTAAAGCATTCATTTAATTAGTTCATCTTTACTTAGAGTCCATTTTATTATTGTTGTCATATTTTAGAATACTAATTGATTTGACATTATATATATATATTTAAAATCGAATAATTGAGATGCAACAAAAAAAACATTATTCATGTCATTTTGGAACTCTATTTGCCTTATCAATTTAAAAAAAAAAGGTTAATTTGTAACGCAGTGGAAAATTGATGATCAATGACAGTTTTACTTAAGCCAGATATCTTGCAATTACCGGTTATTAAGCTTCAGTGATCCATGCATGCACTAAATACCCAAATAATAATAAAGCCACAGACCCAAGACATTAAAATTACAAATCAAAACCAATAATGAACTTTTTAAAAATACTTATTTAAAACAGTTCGATGTCCGAGGTGATTCTCCGTATGTCGGTTCCGATCCTAGTCTCGAGCATTACTTGAGAAATTTGAAATTATGGGGTGAGCTAAACTAGCTCAGTGTGAGTCTATAATAGTATAATCAAACAATCATTCATACAAGAACAAATCATTAATTCAATACCAGTCGATTCAACACAATACAATACATAGCATAAATTAATATCATTCAAGTATGTCATGAGCATGATGCAATGCAAAAAGGTTCCTACCTATCCATCCGTTACACACCACGAGTTCCCTAGAACCCTTCTACCAAACTCTGAACAATGTGAGTAGAGCTAGATATGGTTTAACCACCATTATAAACAATGCAGTTATACTGTCAATCAATATGCAGACAAGCTGCCAATTTCGTGGGCAAGCCACCAATTCAGTAATTGCATTTTAGATAGCCAATCAATATGCGATATAATCGCCAATCTGCTCATTACTCCTGGTGCAGTGCACTGACTAAATATAAATGCGGACTTAATATGCCAACAAAACTCCACAAAACTCCTCCGTCAACCACAATAACCCACCCCATGCACATGCAGTATGTCATCCAATATTTCAATCAAAAGCACGTTTCATATGTATTCTTTCAGTAACATTGATTACATGTCATCACTATAACGTTCACATATCAATTGTGTAGTTTCACCATCAATACGGTGTCATCATCAATCGTTAACACTTTAGGAAAATATTTACAGGGCATGTATAATAGTTTTTCCATTCAATACTTTTCATGGCATTTTATCGAACAAGATTTCAGGCATTCAATATCTATTTCCAAAATAACACATGTTATATATACAATCAATCACACATCATATCAACAAACCTTTCATATTAATATCAAATAATTAACTATTCAGTTAACCAAATAATTTTGCAAACATGCCATTTAGTCAAGATAAATAACGTACCTGATTTAGCCACTTTAACACATTCACTTAGTTAATTAACTAAGCCTGACCAGCAAGCTTAATCCACATTTAGATCATATAAAATATTATCAAAACATTCAATTTCAACAAGTTAAGACCCACACCTTTTTTTTGCACTATTGTAGCATACTGACGAAACCCACAGTTTCTCCTTAAGAACTTTAATTGAGCCTAAAATAAAAACTAATAGTTTATCGAATTAATTCACCAATTAAACAAACCTAAAACACCCTCTTTTTGGTTCAATCCCAATAGCATAACTATAACGATTTTTTAGATCTAAATTAACTGGGTTCCTTACACTGGTTTGATGCAAAACGTACGCGCGAATGTCTAACGGCTTTATTGTTGATTTGGGGCGCTTAAGTCGGCACCTAACAACAATAAATACTGAAAAATAAGTAGCTATAAAATCTTAAAATTATTTAATCCAATAAATTATCAATTTCCCCAACAATTAAGTCGAAACTACGCACTAGCCCACAATCAACCAGACTTACGCTTCTTGAATTGTCAAATATGAGTCATCGAATGATCAAGATTGAATTTTCCTAAATCACACATAATTTAAGGCTGATTATGAGAGTTTCTTGAGACCAAGATACTACTGGAAATAGGTAGGAAAAATTAAAGGAAACAACAACCCCCTTTTGTTACCTCTAGGCGCGACGCACCACCACCAACGGTGACAAATCGGGGCTGATTTAAAGAGCCAATTGAAATAACTTTTAAAGGCTGGAAAAATACCCATAAAATAATTAAAAATTACCCCAATACAAGATATAGAAATTTGGGTATTCACTTAAAATATTTATCAAGAAAATTAAAGAAAATAATCACTTACACTAACTAGATGAAAGGGGTGGCAATGGAGCTTCTTGGGCAGCAATGGAGATCATTCTTTGAGATAAAATATTTTAGATTTATGGCTGGAAAAATAAATAAAAATGGCATGAAGAGTGAGGGAAAAGAATGGTGCAAGAATACATTGCAAAAAGAAGAGAAATTGATGATGAATCTTGATGGCTTGGGCGGTAGCACATAAGGGAAGAAAGAAAGAAAATTGAAGAGAAAATAGGAGAGAAAGAGGGTGAATGGCTAGGGTAGGGAAAATTGACTTAAAGGCTGAAAATACAAGAAAAAAAATTTATTTATACCTAGGTTGCAAGGCTTGGGTGGCACAAAATAAGGAGAAGGAGAAATTTTAGCAAAAATTAGGCTATTTTATAAGGGAAAGGAATCAAACTTGGGAGTTTGATCTAATTTCCATGCTGCCCTATTTTACTTTTAACCACTAAGCTATTTCATCATTCTTGACATAACCTTACAATATTTATTTTAAAAACAAGGCATGTCACGTACTAAGGTTTGATGCGAAATTTGCAAAATACTAAAAATAATGCGAGGAAAGAAATTTGATCTTGGATTTCAAGGATAGTTTCACTAACACTTAACCAACAGACCAACAACTCATTTATTTCCTAAAATGCACAAATAATCTAAAAAATTAGGGCATGGCCACTCTCTCTCGGTTCACAAACCTGATTATACTAACCCCCGATTTTTGGGATCTAACATAGTAATTTAAACAACTGAGTTGGTTTCACTTAACTCATGACACCAAAATCAGAAAACGACCTAATATTACTAGAGATAACTGACCTATTGTTAAATGTAGTAGTTAATTTGGTCTATTTTCGCACTTAAGGATCTTGTTTTCTAGGTAATTTAGTATTTGGTATTACATTTTCGGTATTTAGTAGTTATGTTTAAATGTTAGTAAAATAAGTGTATTTTAACACATTTTGTGAGTGTTGTGACCTATTAGGTTGTCACGGGCCTTAGGTAGTGCTAATAGGTTGTGACCTATTAGGTTGTCATGTGCCTTAGGTAATCACGTGGAAGCAAGGGACGGGTGATGCACAAGTTTCCTAAGCCGTCAAAGCAGGGAATGAATTGAGGAGGGACAATTTACTCGTCGTGTCACGCCATGCAAGGCCTATGGCGTGACATAGGTTGACACAATGCCCAAGGATGCCAAGGCTATTTTGGTCCACACAATCGACCATATACGATGACGTAGGACGTGCTGAAGACCTAACTTAGGTTGCCAACACTTCTATAAATAAGACCTTAGGGGTTTGATATAACTAAGTAATCTTGGACGCAATAAAAAACCCTAGTAGTTTAGGAGTATGATTAGATTTAGTTTTCTCTCGGCTTTTCTAAACTCTTTGTTTTTCCTCTTGGAATCAATTTTGATCCAAGATTTCTTTTATATTATTAAAGTATTTTAGTTTATTTCTTCTTTGAGAACGATGATAGTCGATTATTCCAGTCGAGAGATTTGTTACTCCATAATCTAATCAACATCAATCCAGAATTATTCTAATCTCCTTTCTCTTTCGATTCAATCATTTTCTTTACATGTATTGTTCAACTGAGATTAAGATTATGAATAACATGAGTGGTTAAATCCCTTAGGGGAGATTACCGAGTGGATGGGGATATGATTGAAAGAGGATTTAGGATTTCCCGATAAGATTAGTTGGTATAAATTACACATTCTTAAACTCTAGGAAGTAATCAAAAAGGAGATGAGATTGAGAGATAAGTTAAACCGAGTAAATCTTAGTTTATCCTTGTTGAGAAAGTGAGTTCGAAAGATAAGCGAGTATCAGCCAATTGGTTAATTAGTTTAAGGCTGAGAGGTAATAATTGGTTAATCAATAGCTAATCCACCCTAAAAACCTAATCCAAAGTTAATTACGAACCCTAAAATGAGTTAATCTTCTTGATTGGTTTTATGTATTTAGTCATTTGTTTATTTTTCTTGTTTATTTGTTTTAGTCATTTAAATTTGCTTATTGATCTACTTCATGATTTATCATAATATAGGGATTAATTATTACTATTTAGACTTATTATAGTAAAAAGATTTTCTATAGATTTAGTCCATCCTCCCTTGGGTACGATCCTTGAAATACTTCCTATGTTTCGTTGTACACAATAGTACATTATGATTTGACCCGTATACTTGCGGGCACCATCATTTTAATTTTAAATATTTGTGTGTGATAATGAACTATAAACGATAACTCGTTTATATGCTGTCAATAACTTATTTTAAATATGTTGGATAATGTGCTATAAAAAATTAAAGATACAAGTTAGAAAGTAATTGGAGTGAAATTAATATTATTAATTATATATATTGACCTATTTATATTCATTTCTACTCACAATTTAAACTAATTTGTTTTATCCTAATTGTATTCATATTGCATATATGTTGTTAGTATTATTAGTTTCAAACGACATGTTTCATTATTTATTGGATGTTATTTTTAAATACACATGTATTTTAAATATGTAGTTTCCACATGTATACACGTGAGATAGAATTACCAATGTTATTATGACTATAGTTATGAACCATATGTTTAATTATATATTAGATGTTCCTTTTAGATGTGCACCTATATATTCTAAATATGTAATTCTACATATATGCTTTAGAATTAGATAGAATTACTAGTAAAAACAATAGTGGTTGGTTAGATACATGCATGGCTTCCAGGTGATTTCTCTTACCCTCAATTTTATATATGGGAATGGCCAAAAAAGGAATTGTATATATTGGATATATAGCTGTCTTACCTAATTCTTACTACCATGAATGAAATAATTATTTTAAGGTTAATCTTCACTAGAAATTCAAAACTGACAATTGTGTTTTAACTTAGTATAGATAATTTTAAATAGCAAGTACTAAATATTGATGATTTTTATTGCCATAATTAGAATTAGATAGAATCGCTAGTAAAAAAAATAGTGGTTGGTTAGATACATGCATGGCTTCTAGGTGATTTCTCTTACCCTCAATTCTATATATGGGAATGGCCAAAAAAGGAATTGTATATATTGGATATATAGTTGTTTTACCTAATTCTTACTACCATGAATGAAATAACTAGAAATTCAAAATTCAAAATTGTGTTTTAACTTAGTATAGTAATTTAAAATAGCAAGTACTAAATATTGGTGATTTTTATTGCCATAATTAGCAAAATTTCTAATTATCCTACCAACCATCATTTATATTTAGAATCTAGACTATGGATTTGTTTACCTATTAAGCAATGCTTTAGTGTTCTTTGAGTCTCCAAATTAATTAGCCTTGAAACCCCCATTTTGCATTCAACTCACTCACTATATAAATGCCTTATTGGCCACAAGTTTCAAGCAACCTAATTTTTTCCCTCATCATCTGTTAGAATTAGTTTGAGTGCAAGAGAGAGTCATTAGTTGCCAAGCAATTAGAAACTCTTAAGTGTTCAAAACTAGTAATAAAAAGTTAAGCTGGCTTGGATAGAAAATAATAGTTCTTGGAGAGCAAGCTTGAAGAAATGGAGGGAAGCACTGATGAAGAAAGTAACGGAGCTGCCCACTATGTGTGGTGTAGAAGGTGGCCTTATAGTATACTGTCCAGATGAACAAGAGCCAATGGTGTGGCCGTCGCACGAGAAGGTCCAAAGCTTGCTAAAGAAGTTCTATCAAGTTCCCGAGATGGAACGCAATAAGAAATCCATGAAATTGGAGACCTACTACAAAGAGAAGGCTTCAAAGTCGCGAGATCAACTTAAGAAGCAAACCAGGAAAACCAAGGAGATGTAAGATACGAAGTGAGATTGGCTTAACATATCATGACCTATTGATTGCTACTATCAGCGATGACTTAAGGTTGCCAAGATCATCACTTAGAGACACTGGCAGCTCAAGTCTTTCCCCTCACATCCAACAACCAATACCCTCACATAGTGGAAATCTAAGTATTGTACCTGAGCCGAGGCTGGCAAGATTCGCTTACGGTGATAACTCGTGTGCTACTACAGCTCCAACGGGACCTATGCCTCCATTTGGTTATGAAAGCTCTTCAAGTGTTCTTATTGCTAACCTAGAACTACCCACATTTGAGACTTTTAGCAAGGTTCTGCTTAAATACGACAATTCGGTACATTGCCCATTAGGACCAGTGGAAAGCAATTCTCTTGCAAATGATTTTCTAGGGAACTTTTTAGGTTTTTGGTGGTGCAAGCAAGAGTTATGGCACCATAGGCAATTGTGAAATTGGACCGTTTGATGACAATCATTGACCCAACAACTTTTCACCATAAAATGTACTGTCCATTTTGCTTTGTTCATTTATCTACAATAAGTCGCCATATTGGGCAAATGTTTAACTCATTGAATATGGCTGAAATTATTAGTTTTTTCCTTATTTCATTTCATGGTTAGGTGTTTATATTTTTGTTATTGAGTTTTTAGTAAATTATTATGATTTCATAAAACATAATATTATTGCCTTCATTTTCTTGTTTACAAAACATATAAATACTTTTAAAAAAATTAAAATTAACATACCAATCATGTGATTGATCATAAAACTTGTGAGGGTTTCAAGTTCTTCTGCATATGGTTTAAACTCAAAATAACTTATGGTTTTAACTATCAGAACTTTAACAATCAAAGCCACAGTTGACTTTTAAATCAAATATTTATAAATTTGATACATAAATGTTTTCACCCACATAGTGGATTTACCATAGTCTAGTATGTATTAAATTTGTTAAATGTTGTTTTATGAAATTGAAAAAAAAATTAAAATTTTAATAAAAACTAGGTATTTATGTTAAAAAGTAACAACAATTATGTTACACATGGCATCTTCACCAACAGACACCTCTCTGAACAATGAGTGCTTTGCTAGTGGATGATAGAGGAAAGATCCTTACAGGCCAAGGAAGTTATCCAAGTTGCTTCAAATTCAAGAAACTCAAATCGAAAAAAAAGAAGTGTTTGATCAAATCCTAAGAAACTTAGATGGCAAGCTGTCAAGACGGCAAGCTGTCAATTTAGGACTTGAAAAAAAAACAAAAAGGATGATTCAAAACTAAACAAGGGAATTGAAACAAGAAGAAAGATCTGTGAATAACAAAGGAGAAAAGATTCAACTTGAGCGTTTGAAGCCTAATCGAATAGGAAAAGAAGTTATGTAACACCTTGAAACCCGGCCTAGAAGTTTAGACCGAATCCCAAAGGTTATATTGTCCACCAAATGTGGTGGAAACAAAAACTTTAATTCAAACCATGAAAACATTTTTGCTCATTATGTTTGAAAGAATATTAAATCGACGTCAAACATTCGGAAATAAAGTTCACATTTTCTAAAGTTCAGTCCAAATAACACCTTATGAAAGTCTACCATAAAAACTTGTACCATAGTTTATAAAATCGTTTTACAAACCAACTTAAAATTAACCGTATAAAACTTATGAGATTTTACATAAACCGAATCAAACCATATTTTTCTTAGACCTTCGGTATGCCGAGTCCAGCTCCAAAACATGGAAAGCACCTGAAAGGAGAAAACACTACAGAGATGAGCTACGCGAGCTTAGTGTGAGTCCAAAACATGAACATATGGCAAAAGATGGAGTGACACAATAAATACTTCAGACAAGCATATGTATAAAAATATCACTTACGAAAGTCTCAATCGGTATGTCAAATACAATATCAAACCACAGAAATGATGTTCCAATCATACGCAATAATCAGAAAAAATTACACGACATTAACTATATTATGAATAACCAAAAGTTCACACAACCAGACATAATGTTCTGACAAATAGACATATATTCAGATGCGAATGGATGCACAAGTCAAAATCCCATCCCACCAACCAAATACCACTTCGTCCATCCAGCACACCTCATAGAACCATAATAAGTTCATCCACTCTACACACCACAATGTGAAACTATGCCACTAGAGTAACTGTATACAACTGAGCTGATATATGTATAGGATAGTGCGGTAAACCGCTGTACGGAAGTATCACAGTTAAAACTGCTAAGTCTGTCTTCCTTCTCTTCATAACTAGATCCTAAAATTTTCATGCTATGCAACAATGCACACATTACACCGACAATATATGGAAACGGACATTAACATTTCCAGTTTGAACAAATTCAGATTTGATTACACTTGTATTCTAATATTCAGTTATGACAACAATAATAAACTCATACTTATTCATCACATAAATGTGCAATAAAATTAAAGCCCATAAATGCACATATATACATGAACCAAACTAAATTGAGTCCCAAGCACACTTACCGAGGCTTGAACGAGGGTCGAATTACACAGAAACATAAAACATATAGTTTATGACTTAACAAAAATTCTGCGAAATAGGGCCACATGGCTATGTGCCCTGGTTGTGTCGAAGTGTCTAGACCGTGTGGAGGAAACACACGCCCGTGTGACCAAGTTACATGGTTGTGTGAGTAGCTCGTGTAACTCACTGTCCAAAAGTGCCAAAAATCTAGAGCAAAGGACACAACCGTGTGGAGATCTCACACGCCCGTGTGGGGACACATACCCGTATGGCCAGGCCGTGTGGTGCAAAAAATCATCAAAAACACTAAATTCTCGATTGCACACGGCCGTGTAGACTGCCCGTATGCAGCACACGGTTGTGTGGCCACCCGTGTGGTCACAAAAACACACCGAAACAGCCTAAAAATCATGCTTTTGATGTCATAACGATCCCTAACCCTTGGTAATCCAGAATTATGCCAAATCATACAAAATTTCATGTAATTCAGAAACACATAAGACACTATTTAATTCCACCGCAATTCGATACTAAAGTTAAATCGTTTCAGAACACACACTAGAATGTGATATTAAGCACCAAGGATCAATCAATTCGCTCTCACCAAACTGTTCGGAAACCTCAATTTCACATATAAACTTAAACTATAAGAACTTCAATTAATAAATAATAGAAACAGAAGCAATTCTACCATAAACCCTCATGAACAAAACTTACCCACTTCACATTCGATAAAACGAAACACACAAGGACGATCAGTCTTAACAGACAACACATAATGTAAGTGTAAAACGGAAGAAACAAGAAATCAAAAGAACTAAAATTTGGGGAAAGAACCGAAAAATAACAGAGGGAACAAAAAGAAAAATAGGAAAAGGAAATGGAAAAAAATGTGAAACTAAAAAAACTCCTGTTTCAAATTTTAAAAGTAAATGTTTAAAAATTAAAAAAGTAAAACCAAAATAAATTAATTCTTAAAAACACACATGAGGACTCGAACCCGGAACCCAAAGGTAAACTAACACACTCACCATCACCGAACTAGTAGACTCATTCTGACATTAAAACACAAAAATTGTAA
Organism: Gossypium gossypioides; assembly: GCA_013467495.1. NCBI lineage: Eukaryota > Viridiplantae > Streptophyta > Magnoliopsida > Malvales > Malvaceae > Gossypium > Gossypium gossypioides. Next base: position 9,982 of record JABEZY010260426.1, read on the forward strand.
CAGCCCAAACCTAGCCTAGACGTTATGGCCGTATCTGGCAATGTCACACGATAGTGTTTTTGAAACCTCGTTGTTACGTTGAAAACATTCCATGTTATTATCTTTAGTAAACCTTTGTTAGAACTTAGGAAGTCGTCTTGATTCATTTAAAACATTTGTTTTGAAACATCCCTCGTTGCGGAAGCTTTGATAAAATAGTCTAAGTGATCATGCGTTTAGAAACTACTTTTAACTATTTGAAAACCAAATTTTCTACGACGAGCAGGTATAAATGCATAATGTAAAATAAATAACTAAAAACCCAAAATTTAAAACCAAAGTCCTAAAGGATCCTTAAATTACAACCCAAAGAATCAATAATAATTAAATCATAAAACGTAAATTGAAAACCATGAATTCCAAAAATTTCTGTGGTCACCGCTGAGTCCTCCGTCGTACCGATCCGTCTAAGTCTGGGGATTACCTATGCACATTAAGCAAAAAGGTTGAATTTACGTAAACTCAGTGTATAATCCCACAGAAACAAACAAACAATTAGTATTCACAGTGCACAGTTGAACAGTCTTAGGCCTAAGCCCTTTTCAGTATCAGTGACAGTTTGGGCC
>JABEZY010260539.1:0-11966 GCA_013467495.1 Gossypium gossypioides
TAATTATAATTTTATTATTATAAAAATTTACCATACCAACCTCCACTATAATTCTAAAATGGTATATTTCCCATTTTAGACCTTGATTTAATTGCTATATAAATCATTAAGGCTTTGACCAATTATAAATCTATAATTGTGAACCTTTACAATTTAGTCTCGGAGCCCTAATTAAATGCAATTTTGACTAAATTTTTCATTCAAAATTCAATTCACCTATACAATGACTCCTTAAATATTTAGTAATAATATTTACAAGCTCGATTTATGAAAAAGAGGTCCCAAAATCATCTTTTTCGACACCACTGAAAACCGGGTCATTACAAAATATAATTTACTAACTACTTTAGTGATGGTAGGAATGTAGATCATGAACATTTGAATTTCTCCAAGAAATGAGAGACTGAGTACCTATCGCACTATTATCGAATGATGTGCAAGTGTAGACAGTCGTCAACAAGTAATAAAGCAGTAAGTATAGAGTTATTGTCTCCACAGGGATTGTATATGTAAATCAACAATTGCAAATTAATTATTAACAATTCAATAAGTAATAAAGATTTGAATGTGAGGATTTAATTAATGACTTAAACTAAATTAAACTAATTATGCAAGAAAATTTAAAAAATAACACAAAAGAGAATAGCAGGAGAAAAGTTTAACTCTAGATTTAATAACAATGTCATGAAATACTAGAATAATTATTTTTCCCTAACATGCAATCACGAAAAATAATGCTATAAAACGTTACGATAAATTTTTGGTAATATGATGATTTATTAATCCAATTTCTTCAAGTTGTAGGCTTCTCCCGAAGTCCTACATTAATCTTTTAGTTACTTAACAAATATCTATGCCAAATTAACATCAAGATCACATTTTCAGGCATCATTCATAAGGGTTATGCATGCAACAATTATATCTCGATATCGTCCTAACATGCACCATTCAAGTTGTATGTCTATCAATTATTACCTTTTCTCAGATTAAATAATTAATTCAATTATTTACCAATGTTGGCCATGCACTTGTAAGTTGAATATGTAAATTACTTGAATGAATAAACAATCATTTGCACAAATATTAATAGCAAAGAATCAATAATAGTATATTAGAGATCCATAACCATTCTAGCAAAACAACATTAAGCCATAATCATTAAATTGAAAGCAAGAAGACAATTTGCAATTATGTTTATCAACATAATAACAAAACAACAAATAAGATAAAAGAAAGATGAAAGATAAATAGCCAATGGTGGTTCTCCGTGGCTGTTGCAAGTTTAAGAAGAGATGCTAGCCGAATCTGGTGGTTCTTTGTGGTTAACTCTTGCTTGCTCTCTCGTAGTGGCTCTTTTCCTCTACTAGGCATTGTTCTCACCTTAATGCTCTCAAGCTATTACTTTTCTTTCAGCTCTAAACTTCTAAGATGAATGCTTTCAATTGTGGTGTGTTGTGGTACATTTTCCCTCAAGCATTTTCCCTCATTTATACTAGTGAGTCCCCTTTCTTAATTTACTATTTTTGGTGTCAATCCTTTGATTTCCTTTATGTAGGTGGCATTTTCCATGATTTGGGGTAGAGGTTGCTTGATTCTCTCTATGGTTGATTCAGTGGTTGCTTGATTCTCTCAATGACTGATTCGGTGGTTGAGGTAGGTAGAGACCAAGTCCCATGGACGGTTTGGGCTCCCTTCTCTTACTAATGGACGACTTGGGCTTCTTTCTCCTTTTCCTCTTTAGGCTATCCATGTTTGTTTTTCCACTCCATCTTTGGGTTAAGAAGAGGTTTGAAGTCCAACAATATGCATTTTTTAGCTTGACTTTATTGGCCCACGGCTGCAACATGGAGTATCAATATGTGAATTTGAATTCTTTCTTTCTTCTGAGGCCACTAGTCACCTTCATGGATGAAAACTTCATGTTCTAGCATATAAATCGACCAAAGTGCATTATTCTAATAACAATTTACAATAAAAAAGAATTAGAATAATTACAACAAAATTGAGACATTATTACCCTTGAATTGAATGAAATTGTAAATTAAAAGGTATTAAAATAACTCTATATTTTAGAGTTATCAAGTTCGTGATATTACTGGAATAGGAAAGAGTAACCAAACAAGTCAAGCACAAAGATGCCTTAGATTCGGGGCAAGATGACCAAGAGATGGTTGATGTTGGTGTAAGTCTTTTCCATTTAAAAATATACTATTAGAAAATATTGGTCTCCATATTGGGACCAATCTCCCTTTTGAGGAGCCAAATCTTGAGTTATTGGAATGCAATGTAACAATGTTTATGAGGGGAAATTCCTTAGGAGTTGCTTCTTTGAATGAGTTGACCAAGCTATTGATAAAAGCCTTGAAAACTTAGTGGTTTTTTGTTTTATTGGAGAAGTCATTGATTTTTAAGTGCTTTTAGGTCGGTTATACTCTCTTTGGCCACTAGAAGGGAATTTTCAATTGATTGATTTAGATATAATTATTATTTGGTGAAGCTTAGTAGCAAGGACTTTGATCATGCTCTAATGGAGGGCCTTTGACAGATATATGGCACTATCTTACAGTCCAACCTTAGAGTAGGTCTTTCTCTATTAAAATAGCGTACCCCTTAAGATTGTTGCTTGGGTGCAGTTACTTGGGCTACCATATAAAGGTTACTGCAAATGTCTTATGCGTGCAATTGCAAAGGTCTTGGGTCAAGTGGTAAAGATAAATTATAGCACTAATGCTAGAAACATATGTCTCTTAGCTTGATTAGCCATTATTGTGGATCCTAATAAACATCTTGTTTCTTTTCTTAATATTGATGGAGTAATGTAGGTGGTAAGTATGAATGCCTTCTAGTGATTTTCTATGAATTCCTTCTAGTGATTTTCTATGATTACGGTTGTTATGGCTATACAAAAGAGAGGTTTCCTCGTAATGTTAATTCGAATTACACATTATTTAGTGAAGCTTTGTCGAAAATTAAGATGAATGATATGACTACCTCTATAGAACCAAAACTTTTTGGTCTTTAGATGCAAGTGCAAAACAGAATACAGAGGATGACAAAATTAAGAAAAAAAAACCTCAAATCGATAATAATTCCATTAATAAGGGCAAAAAATTAGGCTTAATATTTCAAATTCTTATTGATATCTTGGATTCGTCATTTACGTTGAATGTAGTAGTGATAGTTGGGAAATTAGTGGTATCAATTTAACAGCAACTATAAATGGGGAAAGATCTTCAAGTGGATTGAGTATAGATAAAATGCTTCAAGTTTTGGATGATAAAGAAAATCTACATACTCATATTGGGATTTTAAAGTCTCCTAATGGAACATAAATACAAGCCTGATGGGACTAGAAGGCCCAAAAACCATTCAACGGGCTAATAAAATTATAGAGAGAAGGTTCAATTTTAGTTAGTTCGAATAATAAGGAAATAATAATTGAGGACTCATAACCAAGTGGAGATAGGGCCTCCTTACCACTAGAGTAGATTGATAATTTAAGAAATGATGCTAGAAATAATTTAAGAAAAATCAATCTCAGCCAAGGAGATTTCGTAAAACGAATTAAAGTTGAGAAAGAAAGCAAAATAAAAACCACCATTGAACCGTCTACATATCAAGTGGGTGGATTCTTTTTCCCAAAAAATTTAGGTTAATGTGTCAATTATTGAGGAATAAAATACTACACTTAGGGCATTAAATCTCACAATCTGCCACTTGCCCTAATGAAGTAGGTGAGTCATGTTTTGGATTATCATGCCTTCTATATGTTTTGAAAAACTTCTAGCTACCAAAGTCTTGGTAAACAAATATGTAGGGTTTGTCCTCAGATGTGATTTAGAGCACATCCACTATTCTGTCAATTACTATCGTTTCCTTTATAATACTTTCTATCAACATGTTTTTATCCTTATGTGGTTTCTTTGATGTTAAGCTATATATGCACTGTTACATTGTCTTAATTTTTTCCTACCACATATTCGGCCTCTATAATGAAGTGAGCAGAGTAACCTTGCTTGACATTTCTTTATACTATGGACTCACCACTTAGATAAAGACACAACCTGATGTCGATTTTTTCAAATATTGACACATTTGAAAGTTAAAATCAGTATAACTGATAGGAATGAGGTCTTTTTTGGATTACACAAGCATACAATCCTTTGTTATCATATTTGAGCATGTTCTTAACTGCTTGCCAGTATGTTATACCAGGATTTGCATGATATCGACTCACCAACCCTACTAAAAAATATATATCTGGACGTGTGTATAACATAGCATACATGAGGAAACACACATATGGTTGATAAGTCTAGAATCAATAACTCAATATTTATTCAATCTTTCACTAAACAAACTTATATTATAAAGAGTTCCATACAATTTCTCTTAGCGGTTAAGTAATCATTCCACTCTTTATAGTTGGCCTTGAAGTGTCATTTTTTATTATAGAAGAAAAAAAATTAGACTTGGATAAGTATTTAGGCTTCTTAATTTTCTTCCTTTCCATTTTTGGTGGCCAGAAGACTTAACATTATTCCTTTTAGCATACTTTCCCTTCCCTTTAGAGGAAGAAAAAACACTAACTTAGCTTCTGCTTTTTGGACCGGTTGACTCTCATTCAACATCAACTCATAGTATTGTAACTCCTTCATGAGTTGTGTAAATGTTAGTTTCTTATTCCCAAGGTTATATGCAACCTTAAAACATATAAATTCCTTAGACAAGCTTTTGAATACAATTCCAATTTTTGTGTTCTAGTCCAAATTAGCTTCATTATCCTTAGCCTCGACAAAGTAGCCCATAAGAGATTAATGATATCCTATAATGGTAACACACTTATGAAAAGGTCATTGGACGAACACTAATTGAGTTGCTTTCGTTATGGTATGCTGTTAGGTAGAACTCAGTCACAATACTATAGTGGAATGACTTTGTGGCTAAATAATTTTATAATTAATAGGTGAAAAACTGGAACTTAATTATAAATTATTTGAGCCTTATTGGCATATGTCCAATCGATCCCCGCTAGCTCGTTGAAACCAGAAATAAGTTGCATGTTGAATCAAATTAACATAAATGATTAGAAATGGTGAAAATGGAGAAATAAGAAAACATTTGGAAATGATTATGGTTTTCTCCAAAATGAAAATGACATGAAAAATGAATTTACGTTTTTTGCATTAAATGAAGTTCAAAAATAAAAATAAATCATTTGCTCATAGTGAACTATTGAATATAGAAATATTTAATATATTTTCTCATAGATTCTTTTACAGTAAAATTGTCATGATTTTAACGAAATTAGAATTGGGTTCAGAAGATTATATTTAATTAGAAATATATTAAGAAGTTTATTTTGGAAAATAGAAAAACAAATATCGGGTTGGATCAAATTATAAAGTATTAGGTTAAAAACCTGAGAAGTACTTATAATTAGACTCGATATGGGAGAGGCCCAAAAGCCCCTCATGTTAAAAGGGGTGGACGACAAATCCTAGTAATATGAACTAGGGTTATCGCCACCTATACTTCTATTTAGACCAGGAGTTCATTTTTCCAGTTGAAATAAACTTCTACAATTCAACAAGGGTTTTACCTTCTCTCCTTATAAATAAATGACACCAGTAAGACTATTAACAAAACTTTAAGATATTGTTACTCTGCCCTAAAATAAAGAGAATTTATTCTTAACTATTGAATCTATTTTCTGGATTAACAATTCTGTTAGTTTCTATTTGAGACAAGATTTTTCGTTTTCATATTTAAAGAAAATAAAACTATTTCTAGTTATGTGTTTTGATTTGAATCGTTCGTGCCCACACTTGAAGTAATTTGTAATACGAGAACAGCAGAGAATGTGAATTCAAATTCTATTTTATTACATAAATATCACAAACTAAACCTGTTTTCAAAATTTTAATTTTACGCTATGCAAGAAAACCATTTTCGAACGAGAAAGACCACATTCCTTTTAGAAGAAGAAGCAATTGCTAAGTTAGCTTGTACATTTTGAACTAGAACTAGTTGTCCGTTATTCAACATCAACTCATAGTATTGTAACTCCTTAATGAGTTGTGTAAATGTTAGTTTTTTATTCCCAATGTTATATGCAGCCTTAAAGCATACAAAGTCCTTGGACAAGCTTTTGAATACAATTTCAATTTGTGTGTTCTTGTAACGCCCCAAAATCTGAATGTCTGACTATTAAATTTTGCCATAATTAAGTCTCTGCATCTATGGCTATGTGCTCTTCTTAGGTGTTTGAGGTTAGGGGTTCAAGTAGTGTTTTTAGGAAGTTTTGCTACTTTATTTTAGACTAACCTTTAATTTTGAACCACTGACTTAAGTTTAATTCTGTGCGAATTGGTGTTAAGAATGAGCCTGTTGATTTAATAGTTATGTTTTTGTATTTTCTCTAGTCCTGTGTTCGAGTCTTGGTGTATGTATTACAAATATTTTGCTAAATGTTAGAAGTCTGATTGGTGGTTAAAAATAAAAGTTAATGTATTCCTTCCTTCTTCATTTTTTCTTCTCTTTCTCTTTTTTTCTTTCCTGGTTCTCCCTTTTTTTTCTTTTTTTTTTGATAATGTTGGTGAATGGGCCATCAGAGTTAATTGAGAGTTTAAGTTGTTCATTGTGACGTGGGAAGATCTCTGTGTAAGTTCTGTCGTGAATTATTGCGATTCTGCGAAGTTTCTGTTGATTTTTTGCTTATGTGTAGAAATAGGGTTTCTATGTTGTTTCACTTGAATTCTTTGCTAAGTGATCGTTGATCTCTTTTCTTTATGCGAGAATACCGAGGGAAGTAATTCTCCTTGAGCTATTTCAGGATAGTCTTGTCGAGTTTTGTAAGCGTGGGTTATGTTTGAAGTTCGCGTCAAAGTTTTGACATAAGTGGTTAAGAATTAAAATTGTGTGATTTTCGTCGTCTTAGTTGTTGATTGGTTATTGAACGTTCGTTTTAGGTCTCAAGAGTACTCTACCTTGATCTTACTTTAGAACTACTTTAGGTGCGTTCCAAAAACTTGACTTTCTACAAATTTCAGATGTCGAAAAACATGGTAGTCGATACCACAGGGCCGTTTTTCAGGCCGTGTGAACCAGACAGCCATTTGTCAAGCTGTATGGGCTATGTGGCAAACTGTGTGACCGACAATTCACGAATTAGACATACACGAGCTAGAGATACGAGCGTGTGTTTAAGCTATGTGTGGGGATGTTTAGTACAGGGTTCACATGGGTCAGGGACACGGGCGCGTGTCCAGACCTTGTGACTCACTGTTGACCAATTAGAGACACATAGGCCAGGGACATGGGCCCGTGTCCAGGCCTTATGACTCACTGTTCAAGAATTAGAGACACATAGGCCAGAGACATGGGTGCGTGTCCAGGCCGTGTTACTCACTGTTGTGTAATAGGACCACATGGGTAGATGACATAGACGTCTGCTAGGCCGTGTGCACTACATGAGCGTGTGCCAGGCCGTGTGAAGCCACACAGGCCAACTGTTTAGGTCATGTGGAACCCCACGGGCGTGTGGATTAGGAACGAGATTTCACCCTCAGGCTGCATGCGTCATTTGAAATGATTGTCAATCTTCGGTAGGGTTGTATGAACTGAAATAGCTTATATAAACTGTTATTTTGTGATATGATGAAGATGATTGAATATTTGTATGCGTGATGAATGTAACAATCATTAATAACTTTGAAATATTATATATGAGTATAAGTTGTATCTGAATGACTGTATAATCATCCTTATCAATTATCATCTGAAATTTACATCTGCATTGGGGGGAATTGCGTAAATAAGGAAGTGTTTTGTGCTGAATCAGTGGTCAAGCCACTGGTATCTTAAATCTGATTTGGCAGCTAGTCTGCAATTACTGAAACGTGCCATATCGACACTTTATGGTGTGTAGGGCTGGATGAGTATTAAATACTCAATTTGGTGTGTTGGGTTGGTCGGAGATGGTGTGTAGCAGATGAGGTTAATAAATGTCATTTGTTTTAAACTATTTTGTGTCTGGGAATAAGCTGACTTGTTATCTAATTGATCTGTTCTGATCTGTTAAATTAAACAGATTGTCTTCTGAATCTGATTTCAAATCTGAATCTGGGACCTTATTGGTTTAACCTTAACTCTATTTGAATATATAATTGTTTTCTTATCGAGTTATTAACTCATTTTCTCTGTTGACTGAATCACAGGTAACCCATTCACTTGATCGGGTTGGTGGAATGGGAGTTCGGTCACACTTTTTATCAACTACTATTATTATTAGTTTAAGTTCAGTGGTTTTTAAATAATTGACTTTCTAAATGATAATTTCTTAAGTAAACGTTACGTTTGTTAAAGTTCTTTTGGTTTGGTAGACTTTGAAACCAAGTTTTAGAATTTATGTTTTGAGAATAATTGATGTGGCTCTCCAGACTTAGTCTTGTCGTCTAGGTTGAGTATAGGGTGTTACAGTTCTGGTCCAAGTTGTCCTCATTATCCTCAGCCTCGACCTCAACCTCGACAAAGTAGTTCATAAGAGTAATCATATGGTCTTTGACCGGAGTGCCAAGTTTCTGCTCGCCATTCATCAAACTAGTTATAGCTGACTGTCAAGTCAAGTAGTTTTGCCTCCGAACATGTCCTCTAGTTTTTCAAATATCACTTTGACAGAATCAAAACTCTTTAATTGCTTAAATAAGGTACTGGTCATGCTTGCCATCATGTAGCAATGAGTTATCTCATTAGATTCTTTCCAACGATTTTTAACCTCAGCTTGGTTGGCGGTGGACATTTATTAACAAAAACCATAGTAAGTTTCTCATAGATTAGGAAAATTAAGAGGTTATTTTTTCATTTCTTATAGTTATTTCCATTCAACTTGTTCTCAATAGGGATATTTAGTAAGAGAGTTGGTGCCATTTTCGAACTGAAAAATAAAACATTCATTCATTAATATATTTGTATTAACCAAATAATTTCTAAAAAAATTTGCAACATACAATATGCATTAAGATGATGCATGCATCTTACATTAAACCTTGAAAACATTTGTAAGTCATTGCAATGATAATTCATACAGCCATTGAATTAATTCACATTAGGGAAATATTAACCAACTAATAAGAACATAGATCACTATCTAATTAGTACGTAAACCTAATCCCTTAAGTGTACACGCGTACTAATAATCATTTCATCTTTGGCCATTATTCTAATTTAAGTAGAGCTTCATAGAAAGTTACTTAACTAGAATAATCTTGATGAGTGTATAATCATCAATTCAACACCTATCACATCATGTACCACGAATAAGTTGTCGTGAGACAATCTTAACAACTAACATGTATGATTAGTTGTTCTTCTTTAAAAGAAAGCTTACTTAGTGAAACACACATGATAATACCTACCTTAAGGCCGAAAAATTATCAAACCATCACAAGATATTAATCTATTTTTAAGGAGATCTCCTCAGTGAAATCCATATGATAATGTCTACCTTGGGGCCGATAAATCATGCCATCACAAGAAACCATAGATGGAAGATACAGGTCTTGTTTACAGAAATTTCTCCCACTCAACCTTTTAGAAAACATGCAACGTTCTTATTTTCGATTTCTATCGTGAATGATTATGTAACACCCTTTGCTCGACCCGATCACCAGGTTCGAGCTATAGGATACTACATCCGTTGCTGGAGCAACTACAATAGCTTAACATTCAAACCAAAGCATGGTACTACAAACATAAGTATTTAAAGAAATAAAAATGATATTAAACCTTTCTCAGGTCTTATACAAGCCTATGTATGCTCTAAAGTTAGCCAGAGATTGAATGATGACCAATTTGTAAAAGATACAAAATTTTGATATGACGTCGCGACGTGACATACTAACTTGGCCTCGTCATGATGATGGGGTTCTTCATCACGTTGTGGCCTGACGCCCAGAGCTCATCGCAATGACCTTCACTCGATATCGCGACGTGGATTTTATTTTTGGCAAAATTTAGGCCATTTCGTACATATTACCCGACTACTTTCAAACTTACCATTGGTGCATATTTGCACAACCTTTCCTACACAAAGAGTGTCCAACACATGCCAATACAAGTATAAACATTCACAATCATCCTTACATCAACCTATGCTACCAATTCAACCATTAAACATAACATTCCAATATCATGGCATTCCAACTAAACCATTTGAAAATTACCAAACGTTTATCTATCTCAAGCTTCTTTAAACATGCCAAATCACACCCGTTTATACCATTTCATTTGCCATAAACACTTCTCAATCCATTTACTAAAAGTATACTATCTCAATCCATTTGCCAAATCACATCCATGCACAAAATAGGTTCCAAGCTATGCCAACATTCAAAGGTAACAAATACACAACATCTATATACATGTCACACAACCGAACTTTTAAATGGTTGAAGGACTACAAAATCGATAATGGGATAATGTGAGCTTCTTGACAATCTGCAAGACACATCCTGCAAGATGATCTACAAAGGAAAGGGAAAACAAACGGGTAAGAATATACAATGCTTTATATTGTACAATAAACTACTAGCTTGATATTGATTGTCTAGACCACAAGAACAAGGTAAGCTTAACATGTAATCAAACCATAATGTCATTTAAGCATATAACAAATCAATTCATTTCAAAATCAATATATTAATACCATACTTTATTGAATTCCACATTTATACATTTAAACAGATCAAACTCATGTCATATACGAGTATCTTGATACACCGGTTGCTCATCCGAGCTAAATATACATACAAGTCAGGTTACCCGTTTGGGCTAAACATTTAAATTGACAGCAAGTTACTCGTTCGAGCTGAAAAAAATATATAATTGTGCCGGGTTACTAAACCTGTAAATTACACATTTGATCACTTGGCCAAGCTAAAAATAGTGATGTAAGGTTACCAATCTGGGCTAAACCTTTAAAATGACATTAAGTTGCTTGTCCGAGCTAAACTTGTGTCACATGTATATTCGAATCCGCAACAAATATTGGACTCGATAATCATCAGTAATCAAACCGTATCAGTGTGTACAAAACCTTTACTAAGTTCACCTCGGGCATTTTCAATATATACATATACATTCTTTACAATATATAAACCTCACCTTTTTTACCAAATTGCTAACAATCAAAATTTCAACCCAATGTACACATATTCACAATTCAAATACATAACAATTTAAATTCAATCATACCATGTGAATTTACCTAGTCAAATCACCAAACAAGTTGAATTTGGAGGAATTAATCTGTAATTTTTTCCTTTTCCCTGATTATCTTCAGTATGGGTAAATTATTGATCTATACAATAATTAAGTTCAATTTATCAATTCCATATATCTTATATAAGCATTGTTCAATTCCATTTCATTTTTGAAGGCCCTTTAAAGTTTTGCATTTTATTCAATTTAGTCTCTAAAACCAAAATTGCAATATCTTTCAAATTTGAGTTTCGATATTGAAATCGATCTGAATTACATCCTTTTTGGATCCTCTATTATCAATAATTATAGAAATTTCACATAAATTTCAAAATCTATACACTTTCTTCCTTATGTTAAAAAACTATCAATTAAACTTTACAATGTAATCCTTTTTCGCATCTAAGCTTAAAAATATAAAAAGTTAATACCAATTTCTTAAAGAAAACATCAATGGAAACTTTTAAAAACTTTGACAGTTTTGCAAATTGGCACATGTACTAGCTAAATCAAGCTCCCACGACTTGAAAAACATAAAAATTACAAGGAAATGACTAAATTGAACATATCAAATTGAAAGCCTAAAGCTTGAAGCTCTCAAACCCTTTTTCTTTTCTATGATGAAAAAGGTGAATAGGAAGAAAGAATGGCTTTGTTTCTTTTAATTTTGCTTTTATACTTTAATTAATTAATTAAAATTAATTTAA
>JABEZY010261112.1:693-12954 GCA_013467495.1 Gossypium gossypioides
AAAGTCATCTCCATGAATATTATATGCATCTGCCATGGGAGAAAGCCAACCAAAATTTACATCATTTAACTTAAAGTCACCTAAAACAGAATACAAGATGGTAAAGTACTAATGTGTTCTGCTTCCCCGAAGGCGAGAAATGTCACCGCAGCATTAGATACAATAATCTTTTCGGGTTTTATTTATATTACTCAAAATCGAAATATTCATATTTAATCTATGTACGAGTATAAGAATATAACCTTTCAAATACATAAAAATTTTAAAAAGGAAAATATGTATATAAGTAATCCAAAACAGCATAAATACACCCATTCTTCATGAGTTTGCATCCTTGGGATCGAATGGTGTTGTCAACTTATTTAGTAAATTCATAAATTGCTTGTGCCTAAAATTCTACTTTGATGCTGGCCAACCACCTAGTTTTCCAGCGGCAACGATTTGACATATAGCTAAACCGTTGATAAAGATATCTCAACCAAATTAGCACCATGCCACCCTCATAACTCATCCATGGCCCGGCCTCCATCAACCAGTCCTTTCTGCAACTGATAACTGTCCCTTCCAATTTTGTATGCACCCAGGAGAATATCTAATTAAATCTTAAAAAGGTGCACCAAATCATATCCACAAAAACACTAGCTAATGGTGATCCATATGAAATGATGAGGCCATTGAAGAGTCTGATGAAAAGAATATCATAAGTCATATATGCATGACTATAATTAAGGTGCAATTTGATTAAGGACTTGTAGTCCTTAAAGTTTTAAGCAACAAAAGTTTCATGCAAAAAGATATTGCTTGAGATTAACTAGAACAGCAATTAAGAAGATGAAATATAGGACCATTTCATTAATACAGTAATAACACTGCATAAGGTGTGCAAATGTGGATGATAAAAGATGATAAAAATTGTTATGAAAAGCCATCTCGCTTAAGGAGCCTCCTTGTGATGATAATAATTGTTATGAATAGCCACCTCGCTTGAGGAACCTCCTTGTCAGCATAGACAGCATGATGGTCCTCGCCTAATTTAAGATGGTAGGACTGTTCTTAAAGGTTACCTTATTTAGAAGGTTATAAGGAAAGAGTCACTTCACCAAAATCGATTTCATTTGGGAGTCTCTCACCCCTAATGAATCAGCTTTCTTTCTGGACAGACACCTGTCACGGGCAGCACCAAGGGGCCGGCAGGAGCCAAAGGCCCCCTAAAATGGAAAAATATCACATTGACCCTTTTATGTTTTATAAAATTATAAGTAAATGGTTAAATTGCACTTTGACCTCAAAAAATAATAAAATTTTAATTTAATCCTTTAATTGTAAAGACATAAGTTAATACAATGATGAAATTACATTTTAGCTTTAAAAAAATACATAACTTAGAATGCCAAATTTCCCAGAGAACCTTCTAGTCTCTATCAATCCTCAGACATCTTCTGCAGCTCTTAATGCCATTGTGTGAACCACCCCAACATTGTATCAACATAGCTAATATTAATACATTTTCCTGTTTCAGATTTCGGTTCAATATAGCTAATATGAATGCAATATTTGCTTCACAATCAATCGCATGAAATACTATTTTCCACTGCAAAATCTTAAAGCTAGGATGATTTCTTGAACTTGCATCGAATTTCCTATCCCATTATGAACCCTAATATTGAGTTATTGACAATATAGGCCTCACTTTTCTGTAAAAAAAGAAAAAGGGTATTCAGCATTTGCCAATAACTTTGATGAGACTAAAGGCATGGCTGATCAGTTTCAATTTAGCAAGAAAGTTATGATTCAGCCAAAAAGGTAGCAGCATTTGCCAATAACACTTTTTTACCGGCATTCAATAGCTCAATCAAGGAGACCACAACACACCCTTTTTCCATGCCACCACCTGGAGTCTTAACAGGATAACTGTCATGTCATCCATAGACTTAGAGGATTGAATGGAGAATAATAGAAGAAAAGAGGCTTCATCTCTAATCACAGTTAAGAACTCTTTCATGAAAGGCTTACAACAGAGTTAATGAAGCTCTAGAAGTGATTGATGAGATGAACGCCACTTTGAAAGAAGCAATCACGGATGAAGAGATCCACAATGCGGTCATTGAGACTAGATGAGTACTCTAGAATTTTTTACCATAAATTTTGGGATGTATTTAAAGAGAAGAACCTAGAGTTCATATCGCAATTTTGTCCAATTAGCTACTGCACCTTCTCCTGTATAAGTTAGTCTGTTACCTATTAGTCAGTCTGTTGAAGTCTTTGTATATATAACAACTAAGAATAGGCTGTACAGCTTTTATCCTTCTAATATGATTCAGTTTTCTTCCTCTCTCATTTTCTCATGTTTCATTGCTGAGTTTATTGTCGTTTCACAGTTGTCCATTAAGCTTTCCATGATAGAGAATATGGTTGAGTTGCATAGCAAAATTTTAAAACATCTTCAAAATATTAGGACCTTCTCCAAATATCTAAAGCAATAAATTTGATCAAATTAAATATGTATATGCGAAAGAGTCTAATGCCATGGGAAGATGTCAAAATTGCAAGTTGCCCTTTGACAATAAGATAGGTTTTTAGGGGTTTTTTTATCGCTTTAAATCAAAGTACTTATAGATGCTTAAAAAATGGACTCCAATATAAAATTCAAACAGAGAACAAATTTTAAAAAAACAAAATCTACATCACTATAAACATTATGCAATTATAACCACTCTCAAATCTAGAACAAGAATTGAAGAAAAATTAAATTAAATATAAAAATAAATATTCGAATAAAATTTTCCTAAACCCAGGAGTTTAACTTTAGTTTTGAGTCACAAAACAATCGAACCAAATGAGTTTTAGTTCCATTAGGACACCCTATAACTAACACCTTATTTTGGGATTAAAAAAATACCTTGACAAATAGATTGAGTTTTAACTTGATTGACATGAGTATTGTTGTCAATGTAGGAGGATGTGGGTTGAGTGCGTTGAGTGCGTTATCCTTCTATTTATGAGTTGGGAAGGGTTATAGATACTTCTAGGCATTGAGCCAAAATAGCAAATATGATCAAAATTTATAATAAAATTATTTTTTAAAAAAAACACCTTAACATGCCTTGCTTAGCTGAATACAAGTTTGCTTGGGTGGCAAGCAACTTCACCCATGTTGGCCACCCTCTCTTAAATTACATCAATAAACAATCCTAACATTTAATTAATTAATTAATTAAAATATTCAATTAAATACAAGTTAGCTATGTTGGCCACCCTCTCTTGAATTACATCAACAAACAATCTTAACATTTAATTAAGTTAAAATTAATTTGTATAACTAAATAATTTACCTAATTCAATTCTAATTTTGATAAAATCATATCAACTTTAGTGTATTAAAATTTATTGAAAAACGTATTTAATTATAGATGGTTTCAATTCCTAATCAAATTAACTACAATGACTTTAATTTAAATTTCACTTTGATTTAATTATTTAATTTATTCATCTAATTAAATAATGTCAAAAAATTAAATTAATTCCATATTATCTCTTGTCATTCTAAGAAAATGCAATTAGTAATTCATGTCATAATCTATTTATTTCCAAGATATCATTAATTAAAATTTCAAGAATGAGTGTTGTATTACTCACATTGTAGTAATTCTTTTTGTTAAAAAAATAGAAGTAAACTTTTAATTACACAACTCTACTGAAAGTCTGCCATTATTCCAGACTATTGAACATCATTCTCTAGTAAGGTTTGAATACCCTCAAGTGGCTCAACAAAGTAACATTTCTTATTCAAATCTCCATTTGATATTTTTGCTATACAATCCGCAACCTTGTTTTGCTCCCTAAGAACATACCGAAATCTAGCTTATCATTCCTTCAAAATCATAGTATGTACAAGTCGAACTTCCGAAAGATTACTGCCAACCACATATCTATTACTAACCACATCAATCAAGATAGCATTATCACTTTCCACTTCAATTTGTCGGAACCCTTCATGCCAAGCAACCACAAGTCCCTCATAAAGTGCCCTTGCTTCCGTTTGGAAAATGCCATATCTGCCAATTCTCATGCCAAAGCCAAACAACCAATTCCCCTCATGATCCTGAATCACACCACCCACGGCAGCAGATGATGTATGTTTTGGTATACTGCCAATAATGTTACCTTTAACCCACCCGACAGGCGGTGGCTGCCAATACTCTTTGGTGTATTCACTGCAGCAGCTATTATTCAACCTTGCTAAATTAGATATGCTGCGAGCCCAAGCTATACTAGTTGCTATCAAATCCATGTTACTATAGCTATCTCCTTTAAAAATAAAGTCATTCCCATGCTTCCAAATCAACCAAGAAACAATTGAAAATAAAGTTGGCAATTCACCATCGATTGTGGAACTATAAAACTTGAGCAAATTCATACCAGTCTTCCAAGGAATAAGAAAAAAAAAGAAAGACCAGTTATGTTGTGGTACCAACGATTTCCAAATGTTAGTTGCAAACGGGCAGTCACGGACTACATGGAGCCCTGTTTCAACTAAAGCATCACACCGTGGACAACACTACCCTTCATCTGTCATTCTTCTCTTTACCCTTACCTCATTGGTAATCTGAGGGGCATCATTCTTCCATATCCTGGAACTATGTTCCCACTGTACAAGTTCCCTTTGATTTAAAAAATAGCTATAAGTTGAAGCTGAAGAAAATTTACCTTTTGACATCCATTTCCAAATCAATCGATCAGGACCACTATCGTGTGATGGAGGCATGACCGCAGAGATCGAGCAAGAACGGTTTGTGGTAGCTGCGATTCCAGCCATCTCCAGTTCCATGATCCATTGCCCGTTACCACATTGCAGACTATCAAGGTCTCATCGATATGGTCCCTTCCGATGTGCAAAAATTTTAAAGGCCTGACGTCCTCCACCCAATTATCGTTCCAGAAGTTTACTAAGCAGGCATCCCCAACAGACCAAATGATACCATCTATAATCTCATTCCAGTGATTAGAAAGAGAGCGCCAAAGATTCGAACAATTATTTCGTTCAATAGAATCAGGTAGGAATCCATGAACATTATATTTGTTTCTCAACAAGCGAACCCATGGTGCCTCAGTATTGGCTAAAATGTTGTAGCCCATCTTCAATAAGAAGATTTTATTTTGATCTTGGAGCCTTCGGATGCCTAATCCTCCTTTATCAAATGGTAGACAAACTTCCTTCCAATTAACTAAGGCAGGTTTCCTCTCCAAACTAGTTGAACCCCAGATAAAATTCCTCGCAGTTTTCTCAATTTCTTTACAAACCGTGACTAGGAGTCTAGCAGTATTCATGAAGAAACTTGAAATTGCTAACAATACCGATTTAGTCAAGGTAGTTCAGCCTGCCAAGGAAAGACGCCGGGTATCCCAACCATTTAATTTTCTTTTGACTTTATCCACCACAAACTAAAAAGTAGAAGGCGAGACACGAGTGTGAAACAACGGCATACCCAAATATTTCCCCAAATCATTGACTCAAAAAAATCCAAGCTTATTACTAACCATCACTGCTACATCTTCAGGAGTGTCAGACTTGAGTCTTATTTTTATTAACTCTATGTCCTGAGTACTCACATTGTATTAATTGAATATTGTGGACTTCGAAATGCGAATTTTTAATTCTCGCTATGGATTAAATGTTGGAAAATTTAATTTAGAAAACATATTTGTTTGCACAATGAAATATTAAAATTTTTCTAATAATTGAATTATTGTGTTATCTGTGACAATAAATTTTATAAAATTTGTTACCTATGTTATTCTTAGTAGAACCCATCGATTCTTGGGCTTTCAACCAACATAGTCTTCTCCGCTATTCTCTAACCCTCGGTTTCCTTAGAGAAATACTTTTAAAAGGCATTGGAGATACTTAAATTTTTTTGTGAATTGTCTAAGTCATTTAAAAATATTAATTTTGAGTTTGTAACACTTGAAAATAAATTTATTTGGGCTAATTTCTCATTATCCAATTAAAATCCAAATATCAGGATAAACAGCTCAAACCAAAGCCCATAAATCCTCAGCCCATACAACTGTGCCCTAGTTTCTTTTCTTCTCCTTGTCTCTTTTCTTTCAGGCGCACAGCTTCAATTTTTCTTCTTTTCCGGTGCTTTTCTTCTGATCGGCCACCACGACTTCTTCAAAATCCAATAGCAGTTCCCGTGTGGCCGAATTTCAGGCGAGTCCGAGCAACATATCCTAATTTTCTTCTAAGATTTGTAAGTATAAAACTGTGTCGACAGTTCATGCTGTTTCTTACATTCTTATAGGGTCTGTATTCTAGTGTATTTCTACTATTATTTCAGAATCATCGCATTTCTATTGCCTTTAATAATGCGTCATGATTCCATTCTGTAGATAACAGATCAGCGATGTGAAATGTTCTATGATTTGAAAAAGTATAAAACTGTGTTGACAGTTCATGCTGTTCCTTACATTTTTAACTATGTGTTATGATGTATGGTTTCTGTGTAGGTCAAACTTCTTAGGCACAATGCTCAAGACTGATGATTTTTAAATCTCTTAGAGCTGGTAGATACGTTCATCAATTTTGGAGTAAACGCACTCTATTCCTTGATTGTATCTGTGGACTTGGTTATTCAGTAATTTCTAGCAGTATGAAAGAAATCAAAGTAAAAGATGCTTCTCCTATGTGTACTCTTGCACCTGATACTGAACCCAGAATCCAACCATCTTCCTCTGTAAGTGAGGACCGTAAGTGTTCATCTATAAGTGTGAAATCTACCCCTGAAATAGAAAAGAAATATGTTCATCATGTTTATGATGCTATTGCCCCCCATTTTAGTTCCACCCGCTTTGCCAAGTGGCCGAAGGTCGCTGCTTTCTTGGAATCTTTGCCTACTGGTTCACTTATCTTAGATGCAGGATGTGGAAATGGGAAATATCTAGGTTTAAATTCTAGCTGCTATTTTATAGGATGTGATATAAGTCCTTCCCTTATCAAAATATGTGCTGATAGAGGGCATGAAGTTTTGGTTGCAGATGCTGTTAATCTTCCTTACAGAACTAATTTTGGTGATGCAGCAATCTCTATTGCTGTGTTACATCACTTAAGTACAGAGAATAGGAGAAAGAAAGCGATTGAAGAATTAGTGCGAGTTGTTAAAAAGGGTGGCCTAGTTCTAATAACCGTTTGGGCTGTTGAACAAGAGGATAAGTCATTACTTACCAAATGGACTCCACTTACAGAAAGGTATTTAGAAGAGTGGATAGGACCAGGTAGTCCTCGTGTTCGTGGCCCTTCATCCTTCACTCTAGAAAGCATTCCTGAAACTGAGGAAAATGGTTTGGGTGGGCATCCAAAAGATTCTAGAGTGAGTTTAACTGAAAATATGCAACAATCATCATGCTCAACCCCCCAAAATGAAGATGATTCAATGGTTTCTAGAGATGGAAAGAGTCAGCAGGAATATTTTGTCCCTTGGCACTTACCTTATCACCGTGCCGAAGTTAGTGGTGCCTCTGCTGGTGCTCTAGCAAATGGTTTGGCAAAGAAAGATGATAAGAAGGGTGCTGTAGTGTACAACAGATATTACCATGTGTTCGGTGAAGGCGAGCTTGAGAGGTATGCATATTGTCTTTGTAAATGTTTGCAGTTCTATATATCCATTTATTTATCAACATATTATCCAATGTTTGGGCTGCACATGGAACGAGCCTCGTTCAATTGGCTACCCAAAAATGGTACGACTGTGGTTTGTGATTTTAGATATATGATATGTGCTGAACACTTTTACCTAGCTAACTGTCATTTTGAATACACTTTATTTTTAGTAAACTAACTGGACATGATTCATAGTGGAAAGTTAGCAATCATCTATTTTATTACACATTTACACTATTTAAAGATATAAATGAGAAGACCAAGTTGCTTACCATGAACTTAAGATACATGTCTCAAATTATGTTTTTTCTGTTTGTTACTTGGTGTAAATGTTATTTTTGCATCGAGGGGATGTAAATGGTTTACAACAGTCGATATAATTGCCTTTGGACTTGATGTCAAAGGAATTTATATGATCTAGGTTAAGAGAGAACATGTGCAAGCCTCTACTTTTATCTTCATAAAATCTGTTTTTCGTTTTTGGTTGCTTTTAGAGTATGATGTTGAGGTTTGATGATTGGAATGGAAATTACCTCCTGTCATTTACATCTGTAGATGAAGATTTTTTGTTAATTTATTTTACATAATCTATGCAGGTTGGTATCGGGAATGGATAATGCTGTGATTGTTGATAAGTTTTATGACAAATCAAACTGGTGCATCATTCTTGAGAAAACATTAGAAGGATAAACAATTGCATTACTTCATCGTCACACTGGAATTAGCATCAAAGAAAATTGATTATTGCTTTTCATTGGCGGCTGTTGCACGCACTTCATGATTAAGAAGTTGCTGGCAAAGGATTCTTCACCGTCTCTCAGACAGTAATAGAGGTGCTTGATCGATGTGGCTGAAGACGGACCTGAGATATGGATAGCTCAACCTTTTTCCCCATATACAATGTGTTGGTATTACTAGGGTTTGTATGTCGCTCTCCTAAATGTGGAAAGATTAGTGAATAATTCTGTTTTCGGTTTTGGATTTTTGGCGTTTATTTTACAATATTGGACGAATATTGTCCACTGCTATTTTGTTGGTTCGTCTGTTTTTCATACGAGCTGAAACATGAAAATGCATAAAAAGTAAGGATGGTATTCGAGGAAGGGAAGGATGTTGCCAAATCCACTATTGCTTTAAAGTTGTTGTTATGGATGTGTGTCAATTTTATTCTTTTCAAAGAGAAGATTACACAGTTTTATCACACAAGTAGGTAAATTGGTAATTTTGCCCTTTTAATTCACATAAAAGTTGGAAGATTTTAGGGCTTACCTTATGGTGTAAATTTACAATTTCACTAATGATAATTTTATAAATTGGGTAAACAATTATTAGAATTGTTCTATACACGTCTTCTAAAGAGAACTCGCCCCGTTACGATTTACTTTATTATCCATGTTGTTCCGATTTTGTCATCTAATTGTATGTGAGCAAATGTTTCTTATCATCTTAATTTATGGTCACAGAGGAATCATTGAATTACACTTTGACAAATTCTCTCTGAAAATACTGGAATGATTTCTCTATTTCTTTTAATAACTTAAATCATATTAAAGATTTAAATGCCTTTTTCTTGGGTGGCTCATTTTTTATAGCATCATTTTGGCTTTTGAAATCCTTCACTCTCTCAAAAAGAAAACCAAGGGAAGAGCACCTTTCAAAATTGATATGAGCAACGCTTTTGATAGAATTAACTGGGATTTTCTTCTTTCAGTCTTAGAGTCTATGTGATTCAATCATCATTGGATCAATATCATAAAGCAATGTATTTCCACTGACTCGCCATCCAGAAACTTCTCCCCCAACAGAGATTTGGGGAAGGAGACCCCCTATCTCCTTATTTGTTTGTCATTTGCATTAATGTTCTCTCCCATCTGCTCCAAGAAGTAAAGAACAATGGATCTATCCAAGGAATTAAGATCTCTAGAAATGCTCCACCCATCAATTACCTCCTCTTAGAGGTGTTCAGATTTCAGTTAAAATCGAATTATCTGATCAAACCGAACTAATTCAGTTAATCGGTCGGTTAATAATTTTTTAAAAATTTACTTATCGATTAATTTGATTCGAAATCAGATAATTAACCAAATTTTCAAAAAACTAATATTATATATTATATATATTAGGCTTAGCTAGCTCACTATCCACTCAAGCTCCAACTACTAGCCGACCCAATAAACTCAATTCAATGTTAAAAATCCATAACCTACTAACCCTAACCAAAGAATCTTAACCCAACCCGAAAACCCCTAAACTAAAATAAAAAAAATAACACAAAAGTCCCCAATCCGATAACCCTAATCACTAATCTGAAAATTGAAACTCATTCTCATTCATCTTCATTCTTTATCGTCAATTCATGGAGATTTGCGCCTTTGAGCAAAAAGAGAGAGGAATATATTTCATTATATCAGCAAAATTAGGTTGATGTATCTGATATAAACAACAACCCCATCATCATTCATACACGTTACCCCTCTCACTTTCCCTTTTATTTTTTATTTTATTTCATCTTGCTTGCTTGCTTTCTTCTACAAACAAAACACTCTTTTCTCTCTCCGATGACACCCTTTTGCTTTGCTTCTTTTCAGACTTTGGTCCCTTTTTCCATTTATTTTTTCGGGTTTTGTTTATTTTTCCGGAGTGATATTTTCTTTGGTGATTAAATATTAAGTGATTTAACAAAATTACCAATTTATTTTTTTGATATGTTTTATGCTTGATTTAACAAAAAATAAAAATAAAAACTTCGGTTATTTCGGTTAACCGATCAAATTAACTGAAATATTCGGTTTGGTTAATTTTTTTTTGAAAAAACTCCAATTCGGTTAACGATTAAGGGTTTAAAAAATTCGGTTAATTCGGTTAATGCTAGTTCGGTTCGGTTAACCGATTGAACACCCTCACCTTCTCTTTCTTGACGATTATTATATCTTCTTCAATGTTAGTGTTCAAGCATGCATAAACCTCAAAGCTCGTATTCTCAAGTTTGTTCCCTCTCAGGCTTCCAAATCAAATTTGAGAAGTTAGAGCTATTCCTCAATTCCTCTATGATGATTCAAGCAAGAAGATGGTTTAGTGGTATTTTTAATGCAAAAAGAGTCGACAATCTTGGAAAATATCTTGATCTTGAGCCGGGGAAATTCGGAAAAAGATGGAATACTTTAACAATTTGCTAGACAAGATAAACTCGAATTTGGCTTCTTGGAAATCTAAGTGTCTTTCATCAGGGTGTCACAAAATGGAATTAAGGGCAACAATCAACACAATAATCATGTTTAAATTTCTGTTTTAGTCTTAATTACTGTAAAAGGCAACTTTTAGGTTAATGCTTTAATGAAACGATACGTTTAAGGGGGAAGGGTCAGATAGGGTTCAAATGACAATGTTTAGGGATGTTTTGTCATTTACTTAAAACAGTACATTTTGTTACACCTGTATTGACAACTGTTAGTTGTTTGATAAGGCTGTTACCCACCCTAAAAACACCAATCAAAGGTAGGGAAAGGCATTGATGAAAATGAATACAGTTCTCTTCTTTCTACTATATTTCTGATTTCTCTCTCAACTTCTTCTCTTCCTCTTGCCACCCTATTTCTCTTTTTCCCTAAAGTTCTTCACATGAAAAAGGTATCAGAGCTGCAGTTGGTTCTCATGGCTAATGATGGAGTCACCACCAGGTTACAAAAAGAGATGGGCATGTTGCAATACAAGCTCTCTCAGATGTAGTTAGAGGTTAACCAGATTGATGCTGAGAGTCAAAGATTATCATGAAAGCACAAAGGGTAAGATTCGAACTGAGCTCCACTATCTTTTTGAACACTATTTTGGTCAGCATGCTTTTGCCAGTGTAGTTGGAGGAGTTTAAGACAAGGGTAAGGGCATTTTGGGATGCTCTTTTCTGGGTTCCCTTCCAAAGAACCACTAGCACTATCACTTGTGTCAGATTGGGAAAACATGAATATCCTTTTCGAGTTGGTCCTGTGGACTTAGCCAACAAAACTCTTCGACTAAAATGCCCATGATTTGATGGGATAGATTATCAAAATTGGTGGTCCAAGTTAGAACAGTTTTTTGAAGCTGAAAATATAGAAAAACAAACTAATGTTAGAATGGTAATGCTACATTTTGAGGGTAAAGCCTTAAATTGGCACCATTTTTTTTGTACAAAGACAAGAGGGGTTGCATAAATTGACATGGGAGATATATGCTCAAGGGTTAAGGGATCATTTTGGATCTAACTCCTTCTTAGACCCCATGTTCGAACTTGTCTCGCTCAAGCAACAAGGTTCAGTGGACTAGTTCCATGACCATTTTGTAAATTTAATTAATCAGTTACACCTAACTGAGGATTATGCTCTTAGTGTTTTCACTTACAATCTTAAACTTAAAATAGGACAATATCTACGATGGTTCAAGCCTCAAACACTGGTGGATGGCTTTCAACTAGCTCGACAAGTTGAATAAATCGTAGTGGGGTTCCCAAAGAAGAATTTGAATGTAGGTGGTGTAACACCCCGACCCGCGTCCGTCGTCGGATTAGAGTTACGAGGCATTACTAAACAAAGCATACATTCGAAAACACATAAAACCCAATTTAAACA
>JABEZY010261201.1:0-17697 GCA_013467495.1 Gossypium gossypioides
TGCAAATGAATTAAATAAAAAATTTTAATATTAAATAAATATAAATTACCAAATTTAAATTAACTAATTTTTTTTAACAGTGTGGTGTGATCGGTAAAATAGGGCGTGATTAGCGAGGCTCGATCTTAATGCACAGTTTGTGTTTTTGGTTTTTAGAATACTGAACAGACTAGGAATGGCTTGCGATATTGCTTGGGGTTAACGCCAAGCATATGGTTTCGTGGACAACTATACCTTTTTTAATTATCAGGCAATCTATTCATTTCACATATTATATGATTCCTCAAACATGTTGTGTTTCTATTTTATACTTAATATTATCAAATCGAATATTCGATGTATTACCATATTATCCTATAATCATAGAACTGAATTTTAAATTTTTAAATGTAATTTTATTATTGCATTGATTTATAATTATATAATTTGTTGATACACAGTATCAACTGAAGTGAAGAAAGAGGGGAGGATGTTCTGGTGAAGAAGCAGATCAAAGGTGTTGTTTAGACAGTAGGCCTCCCTCTTGGTCTTTAGAAATGTATATAAAGGGGGGTGGGGTAGATTTTAGGTCACCAGAGTAGACTGGACTTCGAGTCGAGTTATGATATATTTTATTATAATTCTATAACAATTTGTCCCCCACCTTGTCGAAGAAGAGTTATAAAGTGACTCTTCTGAGACAAAGTTATATGCGTGCAACATGTAATCAAGGGCTTACTACGTAAGTTTTAACTCGAAACTTTACTGAGTAAGTTCTGTTGTCTGGCAGTGTGGTACAAAAGTTAAAAGGCTATTTGAGAAATGTTTTTAAGGAAATGAACCATATTGTAGAATACTGCGAACTATATTTGCATAAACGCTGCAAACTATATTGCAGAATATCGCGGAATGTATTGTAATCCATAATATTTTGAAAATCTTGTATGCAGAAGGTTGTGATTATAAATTAACGAACTGTTTAAGTAGAGTTGCGATTGTAAGTCGGTGAACTCTTTAAGAAGTGTTCATGATCGTAAATCAATAAATTGAAGCCGTGATCGTAAATTAGTGAGCTTTAAAAATGACAATTGATAAGTGATAAAAGTAACATATTTTAATCCCATTCTTAATGCGTTTTTGGATGATTATTTATGCAAATTGGTGAATTTTGTGCTCATAATCCTTGGAATTCATGTTTCTATACTTAGGAGAGCATTTGAGAGCGAAAGGAGTGAAAAAAGTGCTAAAATCGGACAAAAAGAGTAGATTTCAGGAGCCACATAGGCTGGGCCTTCTCACACGGCCTGGACACATGGCCGTGTGTACCAGACTATGTCGATTTCGCAACTTGCATCCCAAATGGGCAGAAGAACGCGTTTTTTAGGCTTTTTGGGCATTCTTAAGTCTGTAAATACTAATTAGAAGAAGAGAAGAGGGGGCCATCAGAGAATATTGAAGAAAACACTCGAGGAACACCATTAGGAGCCGACTCTGAAGCGAATTTCTGTCAAGATTGAAGACCTCCTTTTAATTTCTCTTGAAGTTTTTATGAGTTTCTTTATTTCTTATGGTTATTCTAACTTTGAGATGTTTTTATTCATAATTATGAACTTTGAGATGAATTCTATTATTTAATTTTTGTTTTACGTGATAAATAATTGATTCTTGTTCTCAGTTATGTGTGCTTATTTCTTGTTTTAATATTTCTGGGATATTAATTCATATTTAATGTGCTTAATCAAAGGAGCAAAAGTCATTGTTTAATAGTAGATTTAGCTTAATTGAGTAGAGTTGCATGTAATCCTAGAAATAGGATGACATAAATCTACTAAATTAGAGTAAAATCTAATACGAGAATCCATAGATCGAGTTAATGTGACAATAAGGGTTTTAATTAGAAAAAAATTTCAATTAATCAACCTAAAGTCAGTTGCTCTTACTCTCTCTCGAGAGATATTAACATAATTTAGGGATTTCTACGGATCAAGATACCACGTGAATAAATCGTCTAATTCAGATTTATAATAATATATGAAGTCTAGGTGGATTCTTTCCTAGGTATTGTTTCTCTCATTGGTTATCATTCGATTATTTTCTTGATTCATTCTCTATTGAGTTCTTTAGCTAGAATAGTTTAGTAAATCTTAGTTTAAAACAATCACTCCAATTTGTTGGCTAAATAATAGGAAAACGGTAAGTACTAATACTTTTAGTCTTCGTGGATACGATATCTTTACTCACTGTAGCTATACTATTGTTTGATAGGTGTGCTTGCCTTAGTCGTATTTTAGTTAGTCACGTAAAATACACATCAGCAGTCGTAATCGTAAATCATCAAATTGTTTAAGTGGAATCGCGATTGTAAATTGATGAACTCTTTAAGAAGTGTTCATAATCATAAATCAATGAACTGAAGTCGTGATCGTAAATCAACAGGCTTTAAACATGACAGTCGTGATACTAAATCAGCGAAATGTTAATTGTAGTCACGATTGTAAATCGGTGAACTCTTCAAGAAGTGTTCATGATTATAAATCAATGAACTAAAATCGTGATCGTAAATCAATGAGCTTTAAAAATGACAATCGTGATTGTAAATTAGCGAACTATTTAAGTGGAGTCGCGATCGTAAATCGATGAACTCTTTAAGACGTGTTCATAATTGTAAATTAATGAGCTGAAGCCGTGATCGTAAATCAATAAATTGTTAGTAAATCAAAGGTCGTGATCGTAAATTAGCAGACCGTAAGAAAGCTAAAGATCGTGATCGTAAATTAGTGGACCATAAAAAAGTCGAAGATCATGACCATAAATCAGCGGACTGTAAGAAAGCCAAAGGTCATGATCATAAATCAGCAGACTATAAAGTATAATTACCCAAACATGGATATAAAGGTGAAGATACTTACTGAGCATGTATATGTATATAATTTTTCATGTTTCGCCAATATCACACTAATCTAAATTTTAATAATGTATGACTCGCTAATTTGATTAATACACATACAAATTTTATAATATAGTAATTTGCACATGGAAGCAGAGAACCAAAGTTTATTAAAATGGCATCAAAAGCATTATCTTCAAGCTGGTTAATTACAACAATACAAAACCCAATATGAAAAGCGAAAACATATGGAAAGAAAAAGATTTCTTGCTCGGTAAATAAAACTTTAGGACAAATAGAGACCTACCAAAGTATCATCAATAGGACCATTAACGAAGAAAACCAAAATCGCAGAGAAGTTTAAAATCAATAGACTATATTGAAACAAACTACTACTAATGATTAGAATGAATGACCTGTTAACCTATTTAACATCTAATCAAAATGTTAACCATCGCCATAAATGTTGCAATTTAGAAAGATGATGCATGTTGCAAGACTGGAACTAGAAGATGAAATTGTATACTTTAAACAAGAGTCTAACAACTTCAATTAGGATTCCCCCATTTCATGTTAAAGGGTGTATGTTAAGGTGAGTCAATAAATCATGTGTTTAGGTCCTATTTTAGAGGCCCTAAATGAAGAAGTCACATCAGCGTTACAGCTCCAAAACTAATTTTGGGCAAGTCACACTACTAAGTATACAGTCATTGTGATGACTAATAGTTGGTTTAACGAGAGAAAATTTAGAACTTCCGAGCAAGACTAATGCAAATGATCAATTCTAGTTACAAGTGCATGCTAGGGAAAAATTCAATAACCATTGTAGCTCTTTTTGCTATTAATCCTTTGCAAAATCAAATATTTTCAATTGTAAGGATAAAAAATTGCATACCTTTCAGAGCATATTTCTAACCTTTTACTCTTTTCCTTTTAATAAAAGGGAAACAAGGGGAGGAGAGAAAGTAAGTATTATGGTTAATAGCTCTTTCAACTCAAATGAGAATGAAGAGACCATTCAGAGAAGCTTACCACTTATTCCTGTCACTGCAAGAATCATGGTGGACAAAACATTCCATCTTCAACCCACAAAAATCATGATTTTGAACCGAACTTTCTAACTATCCTTCAAAACAGGAAATTTAATTTAGAGTAAATAGGCAACACAATATATTTTATACAAAAGCAAATGCGTGAATATTCCATACTGGAAAAAAATTAGAAAAGAATTTGCGACTTGAAGTTTAAACTTTCGTTTGACGAAACATATGTTAGTTTTAGGATTATGATATAATACCTAGAAATTCTCTTTCCTTTTGGAACATTGTCGAGAGAAACAAAGCATGGGGTATAAGCAATTGCATACAATCTGCCCTTTGCAAGGAAAGAAATCTCTTTATGGCATGGAAAGATTAATGATTAGTAATCTCTGTATTATTTTTCAAGTAAATGTTTTTACCAAACACTTTAGAACATTAACTCAAAAATAGTGCAACCAAAATAACCAAAGACCATCCAATTAGGCTTTACAAATTCCTACCTTTATCTAATATTAAGTCCTCTAGTATCCCAATTTAACTAAACCAAAGAAATAAAGACAATACATCTTTACAAAACAAAGCTTATCATAACCAGGACCAAAGCATTAGGGGTCATCATAGCTAAAATTGTCACTAACTTCATAACCTCCAAAATGAAAATAACTTAAGAGAAAAGACAAATAGATAGGATTTAGATCTAAACTCAAAACAACATTATATGATCTAACTATTATACGGATAAAAAAGAACCCCCTATGTCAGTGAGAATTGTTAAAAACATAAATGAGGTAAACAATGATAGTGAAGCAAACGAAATAAAAGGAGGTAGGGACAGGAGCAAATAGGTTACTAGTAAAAAGATCAAAGATAGGCATGTTTCAGCTATCTACATGATTGCATCTTGTTAAAAGCTTATATTTTCACCATCAAAATTGAAAACCCATCAAATTCGAGGCCTTGGCGTAAACCATAGTATAACAATATAGAAACAACCAAATTATTAATACGCCAAGTAAACATTTTTAAACAAACATTTGGCGGAACCCTTATAAAAATCAATAAGGTTATTTAAAATGAAAGGCGATTTTTCCCTTATAAAAGTTTCAAGTGCATCATTGGCAGTTGAATATCATTCAAATAGTTTAGCGTACACGCCTAAGAGATGGTCTTATAACTAGTTCAGTAGAAATTAACATATGTCTTAGAAATACGTAACATTCTCATAAAACAATATTTTAGTGAAATGTAAATTATTACAAAGGATGGATACAAAACAACACTACATGCCACCCCTTCTAAAAGGTCATGCATGATACAAAAATAGGCAAATGGCTCACTATCAACAACAACTCTGGTGTAGTCCTTTTTTTTNNTCTACAAATTCTTTTTTTTCTATTAATATGCCTAAGAAGGAAGGATAATAGAGTGAGTTCCATAAATAAAGATAACACAAAAATATACAGGGATACCATTGGTAATAAGTATTAATAACAAAAATATACAGTGAGTTCTATAATAATATTCAAAGAGGTTCAAACGCACTAATCATATTACGCCCAATGGCATTCACAGAACACAGACATACATAAGTCGCTAACTTAACACGACACATGGGCGGTGACTATCCGTTAACTTAACCATAACTTAATCAATAATCATAACTTACACATGACCCATCTTTATGCTAGCCTCATACCTAGAATTCAAAATCAGAACCAATCAGACGTATTCATATGCATACACCTTTAACTCATCATATAATTTCTGTTCAGTTGAGCATGTTTTCTCGTGATCTGCCAGTCTAGTTTACAATATATCTACTCTACCGGAGGAATCACAAACATATCCCCTTTCTCCTTCATCACATATCACAATTCACATATAGACCATAATCGAATACTATACATTGCATCCATGAGAGGGAATACTTACCTTATACAATTTATACAACAAGAGAATTTATAACACATGGAAGTAAGAAGGAACTCACCAGAAATTCTATTAAACGAATCTATTCAGCGGATCTTTTGCCTTTGTTGTTTGGACTTTTGTTAGCTTCTTGAGCTAAAAAGAGACACAAATTTACCTACCAAATAATTGAACTACTGAAATTTAACATGCATGCATGAATCAGTAACATTCAACCCAGAATCAGGAAGTTTTCTTCCTTACGAACAGTTGTAAAATTTATGCATGCATTACTGTAAACACGTAAATTCCTTTGACAATAACCTAAGGGTTTACTAGAAACTACCAGTAAGCTGGTACTAACAGTGGTGTTATCTAACTACTAAGAACCTTCTACGTTTGAAGCCTTCTACCTTAAGGTTTTTCTTTTAAAAACTTATAGGATAATTCAAAGAGGAAGATGAAGAAGTAACACAAGTTGGCAAACGATACATTTATATACCCATGCAACGGAGACAAGGTTTAGTGGAAGGTTTAGATAAATCCCACTATTGTCCTTGATTCCATGATTAGACTCACTTAGTACATTTTAAGTCTAATCATCTACAGTATTCTAGTTCTCAACTAGACCCCAACATTACTAACCAAGTCATCATAGCATACACTAAACACAAAAAGTAATCTATTGAGCAGCGAACTAACGAATTCGCCCAAAACATCTAAAGTTGGAAGATAGATTAATAGAATAGTCCTCCAAACCCTAGAATTTGTCAAAACCTAGAGTTCACTAGATGGTGAATCCCACAGAATATGCCACTCAGCCAAAAACAATTACTTCACTCACTTCTCATTTCTACACGCCAAATAGTAACTTGATATGACCTCTATTGGGCGGCCTATTATAATATAGCTCAGCTAATCTCTCGAGCGAATAATCTATTCTGACCAGAATAAAGTGTGCAAATTTCGTCAATCTATCAACAACAACCCAGATGACATCTTTCTTTTTCAGAGTCAACATTAACCTCGATACAAAATCCATTGTGACTCGTTCTCTTTTCCACTTCAGAATCATTATAGCCTGTAATAAACCTAATGGAGCCTGATGCTTGGCTTTCACTTGTTGACATACTAATCATTCAGTCACAAATTTAAATATTTCACATTTCATACCTGGCCACCAATACGTTTGCTTCAAATTATTATACAATTTTTGTACTACTAGGATGAATCGAATAAGCACTGCTGTAAGCTTCACACAAAATGTCCTGCTTCAATGTTGTATCATTCAGAACACACAAACGGCCCCTAAAATACAAATTATTATCATCAACGATATTGAACTCAATAGTTTGTCCATTTTCAACTGATTCTCACTTCAATTTCAACTCAGAGTCATATTTTTGTAACTCACAAATTCACTGAAGAAAAATTGGTCTAACTCTCAATTCAGCCAAAATAAATCCATCGTGTTTCAGAGTTAATTGAGTATTCAAAGCTTTCAAGGCAAATAGGGACTTCTAGTTCAAAGCATTTGCAACAACATTCGCCTTGCTAAGATGATAATCAATAATCAAATCGTAGTCTTTCAACAATTCGAGCCACTTGCACTGTCTCAAATTCAATTCTTTCTAAGTCATCAAGTATTTCAGACTTTTTGATTAGTGTAAATATGACATTTTTCACCGTATAAATAGTGCCGCCAAATATTTAAAGCAAACACGATTACAACTAACTCAAGGTCATGTGTCGGATAATTTCTTTTGTGTGATTTCAACAGACGAGAGGCATAAGCTATCACCTTGCCATCCAGCATAAGTACACAATCCAGCCCGTTTAACAAGACATCATTGAAAATTGTAAATTCTTTTTCGGATTCAAGCTGAGTCAACACCGGAGCTTCGATCAACATCTTTTTCAACTGATCAAAATTCTGTTGACACTTTTCAGTCCAAACAAAACGAACATCTTTCTATAGTAGTTTCGTCAATGGCAAAACAATTATCGAAAACAAAATACCTAGATAAGATTTCGCGGAGGTTTCTAATTCACAATCGCAGAAACTTTGTTCGGACCAATTCAAATACAATCCATAGAAATCACATGCCCAAAAAATCCAACCTTAGGTAACTAGAACTCACATTTACTAAATTTAGCATATAGTTTCTTTTCACGCAGAGTTTGCAACACCATTCTCAAATACTAATCATGTTCAGCCTCATTTTTTGAATAAATCAAAATGTAATCAATAAACACAATGACGAATCGATCTAAATGCTCTATTCATCTGATCTATGAATGCAGTAAGGGCATTCGTCAAACCGAATGAACTAACAAGAAATTCATAATAGCCGTAACGAGTTCTGAATGTTGTTTTTGGAACATCTTTATCTTCGAATCACAATTGATAATGACCTGATTGCAGATCGATTTTTGAAAACACAGTGGCCCATTTCAACTGATCAAATAGGTCATCGATTCTAGGTAAAAATATTTATTCTTTATAATCATCATATTCAACTACCGGTAATCGATATATAATCTCAAAGTGCCATATTTCTTTTTCACAAATAACACTAAAGCACCCCACAATGTTACAATTGGTCTAATGAATCCTCGATCTATTAATTCTTTCAACTGTGCTTTCAAACTTTAAGTTCTATAGGTGTCATTCTATATAGAACAATAAATATCGGAGCAATTCCTGATACATGATGAATCACAAACTTGACTTCTCTTTCTGGCGGTAACCCAGGTAACTCTTCTAAAACTTGATATATTTTCGATTCAGACGTTCGTGTATCTAAAATATGTATCAAATAAGCTTCAGCACCTTTCGGGATCAACTTTTGAGCAATAAAAGTTGATACAATGCTAGTGACACAATCAGATCTGTTTGTTTCAACATTAATCAAATCACTGCTTGGACATTTCAAAACAATCTGTTTCTATTTGCAACTGATAATTGCATCATAAACTATTAGGCAGTCTATGCCTAGAATAACATTGAATTCATTTAACGACAACAACATCATATCAGCAGGAAATTCGTAACCTCAAATTTTTACTAGACAATTTTTACAAACTTTATTAACTATCACACTTTGACACCCTAATATCAAATTCAGTCGACTTTACTGGTTAATTCTTTTCTGTTTCTAATGTTGTGCATTTATAAGAATGTGTTGACCCAAGTTCAATCAATGCATAAATAGTAACATCAAAAAGAGTAAAAGTATCAACGATGACATCGGGTGTCGTAGACTTCTCTCTAGCACAGACTGCGTAAGCTCTAGCTGGTGCTCGACCTTTCGACCTAATAGTCGTATCACGTGTCTCTCTGCAACTAACTCTAGGAGTATTCCCAGGTCTCGGTCTTCCACCCCTCTGAGAAATAGTTGATGGTCTGATAGTCTACTCTGAACCTGATTCAACCTTATTCGAACAATTCCTCAGGAAATGTTCAAGCGAACCATATAAAAAACAAGCTCCCTTTTTGAATATACAAACACTGAAATGATTTCTGCTACAATGATCACAAAAAGGTGTGTTTGTATTCTAAACACTACTAGCACTTGCTACTGAAGTAGCCTGTGTATTGGAAGGAGTTTTTTGAAATGTACTCTTTCTCATATTCCTGGCAGAAGGAACAGACTAGCTCCAAAAATCTCTCGGTTTCTTAAGCAGAGGAGTTAGAAAATTTTTGGACTTGTTTCGCTTGCTCGAGCTTTCATTTTTAGCTTTTGCTTGCTTCTTTTCATTTTAAATTACTTCCATTTTCTAAGCACAGCTGGACAACACCACAAATTCTTTAATTTCAAGTGCTCCCACCATTACTCAGATGTTCTCGTTTAAACCCCACTCAAATCGGGTACACATTTTAGCCTCTAAAGTTGATTGCTTCTAGGCATATCTACTCAGATTAACAAATTTACATTCATACTCAACAACCAACATATTTCTCTATTTCAAGTCCATAAATTCTCGTTTCTTACCCTTCAGATGCATTTTGTTTATATATTTCTTCCTGAACTCAGTTTCAAAGAATTCCCAAGTCACTCGATCTCTTGAAACTACTAATGTTAGTGTAACCCACCACTAGTATGCATTTACTTTCAGTAATGAAACAACACATTTTAAATTATCTTCAGGTGAGCAGTCTAGTTCGTTGAAAACATGTTGAGTATTTTCCAGCCAATATTCAACTTTTACCCGATCATCATTATACAATCCTCATAATTCTTCAGGTCTACATTTATGGATTTTATCTATAATGTGTCAGTTACAATTTTTTTGATTTAGGTTTTGAGGGCAACCAGGTGCCCAAGAAGGCATTTGAGGGGCAGAGGTTATGGAGTCATTGAATTAGCTCGCATAAACTAAGTAAGCCACTCATTCATCATTTGGAAGAAATCATCATAATCCTCACTTCTAAGTATTTGTGATAAGGGTAAAATCTGACTTGCTCCTCGTTCAGAAGTCAGAACGATACTTTCTACTTCATCATTTATGGCACAACTAGATTCGACCAACATCGTAAATCTATAAGAAAAACATAGTCAGATCGGATCAGAAGCATAAAATAAAATACATGTTATTGTGGCATGTATTTCTACACTCAATACATGCTATGTTTAGTCATAGAATTGACTAAATTGTAACTCTGATACCACTAAATGTAACACCCCATACTCGATCCAGTTGCCGGACCCGAGGTACAAGATGCTACAATAATAAACAAAAACATTCACATGCAATTTACTCAATAATATTCTATAAATCAATATATACAAGTTAAATCTATGTTAAACATGCGTTACAAACAAAATCGAGTCTCAATCGAGCTTACGAAAGCCCTTAAACCGATTCAAAACCAAATCAGTAATATTTTGAAACATTTCTAAAAAGATAGGTAAAAAGGTAAAACAAGGGTCACATGGTCGTGTGGCTAGGCAATGTGACAAGCTAAGATTGTGTGGTGCAATATCACACAGTCGTGTCCCCAAATCATGTAATAGATTATTGCTGTGTAATGCAGGGTCACGCGACCATGTCGCTAGGCCATGTAACTCATTATGGCAGTGTGAACCAAAAACCACTCTGAACGTGTTGAACACACAGCCGTGTCAACTACCCATGTATAACACATGGCCGTGTAGTAGCTTGTGTGCAGCAAAAATGATCCTTTTTGTGCAAGTTACATACAATCCAAGCAAAATGACTTATAATGCCATTTTATACCAATCAAACCTACTAAAAAACATACACATTTCAAGGCTAAAACATCAATTTACATGCTTATTTAAACATACAACCAAATATGCCCTCATTGGGACCAACAAAATATTAAACTCAAATCAACAACCAAATCATGTTTTAACCATCTCATTTCACAACTTCAACAATGTCAAATATAACATTTGGTTACCACAAACCAATGTCTATAGCCATTTCATGCCACCACCTAAATCATATGCATAATGCCATTCAAAATACCAAACTTTGCATTTACCATACATTCAATATCAAACCACAAACAAAAGCTTATATACAAGGCAATTATACCAAAGTTCATACTACTTTACATAAGTTAATCCAACCTAAGTACATGTCACAAGTAACCAAAATGAACATCAAAAGTCTACCGAATTGAGAGATGGTAGATGTGTGTTTTTCATTGATCTGATTGACCTGTTCCAGACGTCCAAAATCTAGAAAAAATAATAGCACGGGTAAGTATATAAAATACTTAGTAAGCTCATACAGTGTAAACATTTACTTACCTCAATTTCTTATCACATAAAAACTCATTATGTAAAACAAGTATACCTATCAAGATTCAAACAAAATCATTAAACATATCAAGATTCAAACAAAATCATTAAACAAAATCAATAGTTCGCATTTTCATTTCAAACCAACTTATACCTTGTATCAAAATCATATACATTACTTTGCCAACATTCAATGGTATATCATCACTTTTTCATTTAGAATTCTACCCGATGAAACTTTGTAAAAAAACTTCGTACATAGGTGAAAGTAATAGTGCCTGGTTACCCGTTTGGGTTAAACCTACACGAATAATGAATCATAATGCATGGTTACCCGCCAAGGTTAAACCTACACAAATTGAATAATAGTGTCTGGTCACCCGTTAGGGTTGAACCTACACAACAAATAACCTAGTCAGGGCTTAATATACCTTTATTCTCGAGTCCACAACACATGCTGGAGCTCAAAACCTGCGGACAAGGACCCGTAACCTCGTATACAAGATTTTTACTAATTTCATCTGGATTTATCACAAAATGTACCACAATTCATAATCACCAACAATCACCATTTCAAAAAAAAAAAATATAACTTATTAGCATTAGCAATTTAGTTATACTGTATGAACTTATCTGACAAAACCGTAGCGGTTTAGCTAATAGGGACTAGTCTGTAATTTTCCCTTCTTTACGTACCTCCTCCGGTTGTTGTAATTCTTGATCTAAAGTATAATTTGACTCAATTAACTATTCCAATTAACATTCAACATCATATAGGAATCATAACATTGTTCAATTTCATTTATACAACAATTCTTCAAGTTTTACTTTTATCACAATTTAGTCCCTAAAACCAAAATACTATAGCTTTCACATTTGAGCTTCGATTTTGAAATCAATCTTAATTTAATCCTCCAATAGTCTCTTAGAACATAAAATTTTTAGAATTTTCACACGTATTTTGAATTTATTACATTTTAGTCCCTAAGTTCGAAACTAACAACTTTAACTTTACAAATTAGTCCATTAACATATCTAAGCTTCAAAACTAAGCAAATAGCCACAAAAGCTTCAAGAAAACATCAATGAAATCTTTCAAAAACTTTAACAATTTCGTGAAATAGTCATTGAGTTAGCTAAATCAAGCTCTCGGGATTTCAAAAACATAAAAATTATAAGAAACAGATTAGGAATTACTTACCAAATTAAAGCCGAATAGCTTGAAGGTGGAAGAATGATTTTAGGTTTTCTTTGGGTAGAAACGATGGGAAAATGATGGGAAATGAAAATAAAACTTTGGTTTTTACTTTTCACTTATTTGTTTATTATATTAACATAAATTTTTAATATAAAAAAATACTTAATAAACACATCCAACCATCCACCCATTTTTAAAGTGGTAAAATTTTCATTTTGAACCCTATAGTAACTCTAATTACCCACATAACAAATTAAAATCAATAGTGATATACTTTTACATTTTTTACAATTTAATCTTTTTTCCTTAATTAACTAGCCAAACATCAAAATTATCGAAAAAAATCTTAATATGACACTTAAATAACTTTATAAATATTAAATGAATAATATTTACGAACTCACACGTCGAATTTGTGGTCCCGAAACTACTATTTTCGACACCATTGAAACCGAGCTGTTACACAACTTGTTAAGACTAAGCTTTATTTATATGTATTTTGTATAGCTTCTCAATCTTTCCAAGTTTGATTTTTGGTGCTACAAACTGAAGACAAAGACCAGAGGCTCACCCCTAGGCCTCCTTCTTTGGTATATCATCAAACAATTCATGAGCACAGTGGAAATAGTTATTGTGGGCATAATACCTTATCTTTTTTTTCCGAAAAGGTGACAATATTTTCAGAAGAAATTACACAGGTTACATCAACAAATCAAAGTTTCAAATAATCAAATTTTTTTTTCTCAAGGCCCTTCATCTATGAGTTCGATATAACTGTTATCGAGAATAGAAAATAAAACATATTGGCAGGAGCAAACAATAAATATGGATCACATTAAATTAAATGAGAAATTCTAAATAAAAGAAGAGAACAAATTGCTTACCTAAACCCAGAAAGGCCCAGACTAAAGAAAAACTCACCAAGCCAATAAATCAGTCGATTTGAAGTTAAATTACATCCTTTCCTCCTCACCGTTCTTCACATCAGCTTTCCCGAAAAATCTGCTAATAAATGATGAACCCCATAACACAGATGATAGGAAACAACTAATGCAATAATTAAAACAATAACTGAGGCAAGCTTTGCTGAATAAAAGAAGAATTGGTAGAAACTCTAATAGTTGAAACAAATTG
Source organism: Gossypium gossypioides (assembly GCA_013467495.1). Classification (NCBI taxonomy): domain Eukaryota; kingdom Viridiplantae; phylum Streptophyta; class Magnoliopsida; order Malvales; family Malvaceae; genus Gossypium; species Gossypium gossypioides. Next base: position 13,921 of record JABEZY010261201.1, read on the forward strand.
AACCCATTTTCAGAGAAAGAAGATAAGAGTAGCAGGGGTTTTAGTAATTTGCTGGTAGGGAAAATAATATCTAGTCAAAAATGATCGATAGCATCTCACGGTGGTCGGTGGTGATAAAATATCAACTTTGTTGCCAATGAAAACAATAATGACATCACTGCCTACAATCAGATCCTGTTGGACCAAGGCGACCAAGAGAAAATAGCTTTCATTACCGAAGGACTTTTTTGCTGTTGGGTCATACCGTTTGATCTCAAGAATGCAGGTGTGACCTATCAGAGGTTAGTAAATAGGATATTCAAGAACCAGATAGGCTGCAGTCTCGAGGTCTACGTGGATGACATGTTACTAAAAAGAAAGTCCATGGGGGAGCATGTGTGAAGCCTATCAGAGACATTCATAGTCCTAAGAGCTTATAGTATGAAATTGAATCTAGAGAAGTGTGCTTTTGGGGTGTGAGCTGACAAGTTCCTAGGCTTTATAATTTCGAAGAGGGGAATAGAGGTAAACCTCGAAAAAATCCAAGCAATCATGGAAATGTCCCCTCCGTGGACCATAAAAGACATACAGCGTCTCGCGAGAAGAGTGGTAGCATTGAGCAGATTTATCTCGAGGATGGCAGACAAGTGCCTTCCTTTCTTCAAAGCTCTAAGAACCTCCTTCTCGTGGACAGAAGAGTGTCAAGCAGCCTTTGAGGAACTGGAACTATACCTCACATCCCCTTCATTGTTGAAATCACCTCTAGTAGGAGAAACACTCTACTATACTTGGTATCCTTGGAAGAGACAGTCGCAGTAGTACTAGTTAAATCAGAGGGTGTCCACCAATTCCTGGTATATTACGTCAGCAAGGTACTCTAAAATGGCGAACTGAGGAACTCAAAAATAGAAAAATGTATCTATGCTTTGATTGTCGCACCTCACAAGTTACAACCATACTTCCAAGCCCATCCAATTGTTATGGTTACCAATCAGCCTATGAAGGAGGTGCTATCCAAGGCAGACACTTCAAAAAGGATAACGAAGTGGAGTATTTAGCTCGCTGAATATAGGATAGAATTCACCTTGTGAACTATGATAAAGGGACAGGTGTTAGCTGATTTCATAGTAGAGTGTTCCTTTGAAAGAACTGCTGACGCAACAAGTAATATAGGTTACAATTTGAAATGTTGGATGATATATGTCTTTTAAAAACTGTACACTGTATGAACCTTGATGAATGTTAACAACTGGATCTATTACATTTTATGATGAAGTATGTCATGCTAACGATTCAATAAGTTATATTCTATGATGAGGCACCATGTGCTCCATATTTTATACTAAAATTATTCTTTCATTTGTTGAATGCCGTTTACTAGCTAACCTCTCCCCAGAAAGTGCACATGCAACTGACAATTCAAAAAGTTGGCTAGTTTATTTTGATGGCTCCGTAGCCAAAATAGGATCAGGGGTAGACGCACTCATAATCGACCCAAGTGGCAATAAATGACAATACAAACTATCCTTTAAGTTCTAAACATCAAATAACATTGTCAAATATAAAGCCTTGGTTTCAAGACTGCAATTAGCACGCCAATTAGGGGCAAATGATCTAATTATCCACACGGATTCGCAGCTGGTGGCAAAGTTGGTGAATGGAAATACGACGTGAAAGAAGCAGTGCTGAACAAATATCATATAATGGCAACTCAATTACTCAAAAGATTTAAAAAAGTTCAAATTAAACAGCTCTCGAGAAATGACAACATGGGAGCCGATGTTTTGTCAAAATTGGTATCCTCAATTGTCATCAAACAAAGAGGAAAAATCCTGCTTGAGCACAGGGAAATCTCGAGCTATGACACGCCCCACATACTTTGCATAGCTTAGGAGAAGACCTGGTTGGCTGCAATAATCCGCACGCTCCAAGGCGAACAAGACAATCGAGACGGGAAAGAGCTCGCCAAACTACAACGTAAAGCTGTGAGGTATGTCATTATCACAAATCATAAATATTTGCTAAACTCCCAATATGTGAATCGAATATTTGAATGATACGAGCCCATTACATGATTAATTAAGACAACGTGTTTTATCTTGCGATTAATAGATACACCCTTTTGAAGGGTGTCCTATATCGAAAAGGGTTTTCGCATCCACTATTGTGATGCCTATCGCCATCTGAAGCGGAGTATGTTACGAGAGAGATCCATGATATAATTTGTGGCGATCACTTAGGAGGTAGATTGCTCATAAAGAAAACTTTTAGACAAGGGTACTACTAGCCTACAGTCAAGGAATATGCCCATCAGTTAGTTCGCATGTTCGATTCTGCCAGAGAAATGCCAAAGTTCAATGAAAACTAGCGGAGCACCTGCAAGTCATGTCAGGTCTTTAGCCATTTGTAACTTGGGGGTTGATATCCTTGTTATGTTCCCTATAGCCACGACACAAAAGAAATTCATAATAGTGGCTTTAGACAACTTCACCAAATAGATTGTAGTTGAAGTTTTGGCAACCATCACAGAAAAGCAGATGGAGTCTTTTTTTTGGAAATCGAATTTTTATAGGTTTGGGATACCTCACATGATCATCACAGATAATGACACACAGTTTTAGGGAAAAGTCAAAAAATTATGTACTGACCTCCAGATAGCTCTAGCTTAGTGCTCAATGAAAATGCTACAGACTAATGGGCAAGTGGATGTAATGAAGAAGAAAATTCTAACAACCCTTAAGAAAAAAGTTGGCAAAGCTAAAGGCGTTTCGTTGGAAGAATTGCTTGGAATTTTATGGGCCCTGCGAACTACACCCCATACCGCAACAGGAGAAACAACTTTTTCATTTGTCTATGGCACATAAGTTTTGATTCCTGTAGAAATTGGTTTGAGGTTGAATAGAACACAACACTTCGATAAGGGAGTTAATCAGGAGGCCCTCAGGTTTAACCTCGATCTGATTGATGAACTTAGAGAAGCAGCTAAAATTAGGAACGTAGTGTGCACCCAACAAGTAGGTCGCTATTATAATTCCAAGGTCAGAAACAAACACTTCCAAGTGGGTGATCTTGTTTTAAGAAATATAGAGGTTAGTCTACCCACTTATTAATGAGGAAAAATGACTCCAAATTGGGAAGGGTCATACAAAGTGATAGAAAAAATAGGTTATGGAGTATATAAGCTAGCAAGAATCTCTCGAGCCATATAACGGGAAGTTCATGTGAGCGATGTAATGGGAAGCTTATCCGGGCTGTATAATGAAAAGCTCATAAGAGTAATAATCGGGAAGTTCATACGAGCCAATAAGGGGTAGCTCCGAAGAGCCATTAACGGGAAGGTTCGGATAGCCATATATCGGGAAGTTCAAGCGAGCCATATCAGTAAGCTCACAAAGAGCCTTTAATCGGGAAGCTCACGAAGAGCCATATAACAGGACGCTCATAAAAGTTGTGGTGTGTCTACAACACATGCAGAATCACAACCAATCGGAATGCTCCAAAGAGTTATTAATGGGAAGCTCGCAAGAACCATTTAACAGGAAGCTCGAGAGGGCCAAATATCAGGACGCTCTTTCGAGCTATGGTGTGTCCACAACATATGCAGGACCACAAGCAATTCGAGAACCCTATATCCATCAAATTTCATTTGCTCAAACGAGACTTAATATTTATCGAGCATTGTCGGATATGTGGTCAATTTTATATATATATAACATTTATACAATTCAAATATTCAACATTCAATTCAAACATATAAATATACACAATTTAGTTACACGAACTTACCTCGACAATGTT
>JABEZY010261407.1:0-12951 GCA_013467495.1 Gossypium gossypioides
GCGGAGGTGGGTTCGATTGTGGCACGAATTCTAGTCCTAACCATGGTGGTTTGAAAATTGGTGCTAGGGGTAGGGTAGAGGGTTAATGGCGGCTTGAGGGATTTTGGGGTGATAATGGGAGAAAAATTAAGGTTTGAAGGTGTAGAAGGAAGGGTGTTTAGACGTAGGTTTGGGTAAGTTTAAAGCAGGGATGCGCTATTCCTACATGGATTAGGGTAGAATATGGCGTGTTTGTTAAAGGGCGTCAATTTCTTCAAGATGCCATTCCGAGTTGAAATTTTTTTTTGGTCGGTTTGCCTAGACAAAAGAAGAGAAATTTATTAATATGCAAACAAAATAAAGTAATAAATAATAAAATAAAATAAAAATAAAAATTAGGTGTCCTCCCATTAAGAGCTTGTTTTACGTCGTTAGCTTGAATCCTCGATTGGTATTATGAAGGTTTTAACTGACTTTTTTCAACTGTGTGTGCTTGAAAATTCTCGTAAAACAACTTCAACCATTGACCTTTGACTGTGAACCATTTTCTCGACTCTTCACTTTCTATTTCAACTGCACCATGTGTGAGTAATTCGGTTACAATAAAGGGTCCTTGCCATCGAGACCGAAGCTTTCCTGGGAACAATTTTAGCATGGAGTTGTAAAGTAACACTTTTTGTCCTATCGAGAAATTCTTCTAAGATATTTTTTTCATGGAATAATTTTGTTTTGTCCCTATAAATACGAGCATTCTTGTAGGCATCATTACGAATTTCCTCTAATTATTGGATGTCTAATTTTCTTGCCATCCCCGTGGGTTCTAATTCCATGTTACATTATTGTACAACCCAGTAAGCCTTATGTTCCAATTCTACTGGAAGGTGGCCAGCCTTGCCAAAAACAAGCCGATATGGGGTCATGCCAATTGGTCCCTTATACGTCGTCCGATAGGCCCAAAGTGTGTCATTTAGCGGAAGACACCAATCATTTCGATTAAGCTGAACTATTTTCTCCAAAATGGACTTGATTTCTCTGTTCGAGACTTTCGCTTAGCCGTTCGTTTGGGGATGGTACGCTGTAGCTATACGGTGGTGAACTCCGTATTTTTGCATAAGCGCCTCCATGACTTTATTGCAAAAATGGGTTCCACGATCGCTGATTAAAGCTCGAGGTGTGCCAAACCTAGAAAAAATAGTTTGTTTTAGAAACTCCACGACAATTTTAGCATTGCCATTATGAGTAGGCTTTGCTTCTAGCCACTTAGAAACATAGTCTACCACAAGAATTATATACACATTTCTAAATGAGGAAATAAAGGGGCCCATGAATTCGATGCCCCACACATAAAAAATCTCACATACATGAATTGGGGATAGGGGCATTTGATTTCGCTTAGTTATGTTACCTGTATGTTGGCATTTATTGCAAGATTTACAGAATTATATGCGTCTTGAAAAATTGTTTGCCAATATAGCCCACACTCCAATACCTTATGAGCAATCTGTTTATGGCCAAAGTGACCTCCACAAGCTTCAGTATGACAAAAAGTAAGGATAGAAGCTACCTTAGTTTCTGAAACACTTTGTCTTATTATCTGATCTGAGTAATGTTTCCACATGTATGGGTCATCCTAAATGTAATATCGAGCTTCCCTTCTAAGCTTGTCCTTCATGGAACATGCTAACCCAATGGGCAATGATCCTGTGGCAAGGGGATTTACCATATCTGCATACCACGGGAAATGTGTTTTAGCCAAAAATAGGCCCCCATCGAGAAACTCGTCCTTTATAAGAGTGTCATCGCAAAGTGTTTTTAACCTACTCAAGTGGTCAGCCACCAAGTTTTCGCATCCCTTATTGTCTCGAATCTCGATGTCGTATTCTTGGAGTAGTAAAATCCATCTAATGAGCCTTGGTTTCGCTTCCTTCTTTGCAATCAAGTACCTAAGAGTTGCATGGTCAAAAAAAATAATCACTTTAGATCCCAATAAATAAGACTAGAATTTATCCAAAGCAAACACAATAGCTAAAAGTTCTTTTTCTATGGTAGCGTAGTTGCTTTGTGCAGCATCTAGGGTTTTTGAGGCATAACAAATGGCATGGGGCTCTCTGTCTATCTTTTGCCTTAATACGGCCCCCACACTTCATTCACTTGCATCGCACATGATTTCAAAGGGGTAATTCCAATTAGGTGCTTGTACTATAGGAGCGGAAACCAACTTTTGTTTGATTGTGTCAAAAGCCTCCACTCAAATTTCTTATCTTTCTGCAATAATTCGTATAGTGGTTCAGCTACTTTTGAGAAGTTCTTTATAAAGCGCCTATAAAACCCTGCATGGCACTACTTAATATTATCGTAAGGATTTTAAGGCATTCATCAAAATAGATTCCATACACAGTAAAATCATCCATAAAAACTTCGATAATTTTTTCTTCATATTCAGAAGATATACTCATCTTACATCTTTGGAAGGTGGCTGGTGCGTTGCAAAGTCTGAATGGCATCCTTCTATACGCAAATGTGTCGAATGGGCATGTAAAAGTGGTCCTTTCTTAGTCCTCTCGTGCAACTGCGATTTGGAAGAAACCTAAGTATCCATCAAAACAACAAAAGTGAGTTTTACCAACTAAACATTCAAGCATTTGATCTATAAAAGGAAGAGGGAAATTGTATTTTCTAGTATAATAATTCAACTTCCTGTAATCAATGCAGACACGCCACCCAATTTGTACTCGGGTTGGTACCAGGTCTCCCTCAGCATTTTTCTTTACTGTCACTCCTATTTTCTTAGGCACGAGCTGCACTGAACTCACCCATCTGCTCTCAGAAATGGGGTAGATTACATCAGCATCCAGTAGCTTAGTTATTTTCATTTTTACAACATCCGTCATATTCAGGTTCAATCGTCTTTACACCTCTCGATTTGATTTTGTGTTTTCCTCCAAGTAAATTTTGTGTGTCCATGTTAAAGGGCTTATTCCTTTTAAGTAGGCAATGGTCCAACCAATCGCCTCCTTATGGTCTATTTAAGACTATGATCGGTAAGGTTTTATCTTTCCCCAGAAATGCATATTTAAGATGCTCGAGAAGCGATTTCAATTCCAAATCTAGTGCCTACACAACAAAAGGTAAAAGTTTAGTGTTCATCGGAGACAACAATTAATTAACAGATTCCAAATCATCAAATATCATTTGAGGTTTATCTTTATAAGGCGACTCAAAATTTTCTCTTACTAATAAGTCAATTATGTCGACACGATTTACTTTCAAGATTTCACTTGGGGTGACTAATAGTGTCGTAAACGTTAAACTTCACGATCTCCCTGTCAAATTCCATCGTAAGGCTTTCGCTACGCACATCAATCTTAGTGCTAGTGATACTAAGGAAAGGTCAGCCCAACAAGATGTCCAAAGATCTAAGAGTGTTATCCTCTTCCATTTTCACTACATAAAAGTCTGCATGAAAGATAATCCCATTGACTTTCACTAATACATCCTCAAGGACTCCTTCGGGATATACAATAGACCTGTCTACGAACTGAATGATAACACCTATTTTCGTCAAAAAACCCACATTAAGTGATTCATAAATGGAAAAAGACATTACATTTATGGAAGCTCCGAAGTCACACATGGCTTTTTTAATTCCTAAGTGGCCTATTTTGCATGGTATTGCGAACATACCCCTATCTTTGCATTTTGTTGGCATCTTCCACTATAACACCACGGATACATTCTCACCAACACTTACTCTTTCATTATCAGTTAATTTTTGTTTGTTGGTGTAGAGCTCTTTAAGGAACTTGACATATCGTGAAATTTGTTTGATGGCATCCAACAGTGGTATGTTGATCTCGACATTTCTGAATGTTTTGAGGATTTCTTTGTCCTCTTTCCCTTTCTGATGTTAATTCAACCGTCCTGGAAATGGAGGTTGAATTTTAGGCAATAGAGGTTTCGTTCGGACCTTTTCATCGTTCTCGTGCTTCTCTTGGGCAGAATCTTGGCCAAGATTTCTGCCAGGAATTGGTTCTAGTTCTCTTCCACTTCGTAACATCACTACATTTACATTTTGTCTTGGGTTAGGTTCTGTTTGTGACGGCAGCTTCCCTTGTGAGTTCATTTTCTCAATTGATGTGGCCAACTCTCTTATCGACGCCTTGATTTTCTATTGAAAATCAAGCATATTAGCTGCTAATTTATTGACCATGGTTTTAAGAGAAGTACCTGAATCTCGCGACTGTTGTGGAAACCGATTTTGGAATGGCTGGTCTTACCGTGGGTTGGCCCCATAACTCAAGTTAGGATGGCCTTTCCATCTTGGGTTATTGGTATTAGCGTAGGGGTCATATCGCCTTTGTTCATTTCTACCATGTTCATTTCTATGGGCTTCAAGCCTTCATAAAAGTATTAGAGTAAAGACTGTTCTGTTATACCATGTTGTTGGCAACTTGCACATAACTTCTTAAATCGCTCCCAATATTCGTAAATAGACTCTACTTCTTTTTGCCTTATCCCAACGATCTCCTTTCTTAACTCAGCTACACGCGATATTGGAAAAAACATGTTGAGAAACAAATGGGAAAGATCAGTCCAAGTTGTAATAGATCCAGGGGGTAGATAAAATAACCATTCCCTAGCAGGATCTGCTAAGGAAAAAAGGAAAGCACACAATTTGATTTGATCCTTAGTTACGCCCTAAGGTTTCATGCTAAGACAAACCATACGAAACTCTTTCAGATGTTTGTCGGGATCTTCGTTTTGCAACCCACAAAAAGTCGGCAGTAACTGGATTAATCTTGACTTTAGTTCAAAATCAGTATCCATAGTAGGATACGCAATGCATAAAGGTTGCTGTTCTATCTTTATATTGTTTCTATATTATTTATGAAAACCATGAGAAACTAATCCTTCTATGGGGGATTAGCGAGTGGAGGTATGATCTGTTAACTGTTTTGTAGGGTTACTCAATGGATCAACTGTTTGGGAAAGTTAGAACCTAAAACCCTAGGTGGTAGCTATCGTTACCTCCACCGAATTAAATCCACTACTCGACCGATATTAACTGGTAATATAGGATAAATAGGGAATCGTCCCACAAAGAAGCTCGTGTTAAATCTATTTGAAGAGAATTGAAATTTAACTAATGTGAACCACACACACGCATGCAAGAAAGAGGGGTTCTAGGTTCAATGTTTGTTGAAAGAAAACGAAAGTAAATTCGAATTAAGTATGCTTGAGATTATTAATCAAAAATAAAGAGAAAGAAAGCTTAGTTACTGACTCCTCAATCCGCCAAGTACAAGTCATTTGCGACCTTAAATCATCCTAGTAAACTAATTCGACAGCAAGGCTAAAAAATCACTTACGAAGCAACTTTGTATCTCAGATAATTTTTATCCAATTAGAGAACGTTCATAACCGAAATCCTACCCTCAATTATCTCTGTGTCGACTAATTGAATGTGTATTTAGTATTTAGAGACTTCACCTAGCACTAATCGTAAAAAATCCTCCAGCGGCTTCTAAAATTAAATCTGTAGCTGTTTTAATTAGTTGCTGGCCAATTAGTCATCATCAACTCTAAGTTTAATTAAGATATTCGATCACTCAATTTATACTAAGATGATTGCAAGAAAATTCCTAAATTAACTAGGTGATCAATCTAATTGATTTAGAATAATTCTTTGAACGATAAGAACAACAACTAAGGAATACCGAATTTGAATTTAGGAAAAAAAAGGTCTTTGAATCAACCTTTACTTGGCTTCATGAGTGCCTAACTAAGCTAGAATAATTCAGCCACTCATAGCAAGTAGAACATAACATAAATTAATTGAAAACAACATGAATTTCGAACCAATCTCGTATGGAAAACTACTCTAATTGCCGAGCTCTCCTCTTCTCGATTAGCTAAATTTTTTGGACTGTTTTCCAGCTACTTGATCAGCGCGTGCTGGTTCACTTCGAGTTTCTAGACTGAGTAACCCGAACTTGCCTGCAAAATCTCTCCTCTGGATTGCTGCTCTTCTCCTCTTTTTATGGAATAAAATTAGCCTCCAGTAAATCAAAATTCAAAATATGATCTGATCCCTTGATTTTCTGCCCATCTCGTCGCACAAAAATAGCTCCAGCTCACTAGAGTTTCACTTAAATTTAACTTCTTAAGGGATGGTTGAATTCCCTTGATTTAATTAGAGTCGGTCACCGCTAGCAAAAAGGGAAATTAAAGAATTAGAAATAATTCCCTTGCCGACTAGTTTCACAACGGCAGTATCTCCAAATTGGCCAACGCTTGCTCGTGTATTCCCAGTCTTCGTGGTTAATTCAGACTTGCATTCTACCAAGTCAATTTCAATCTCCAAAATTAGCATACGATCATCCTTATCCACCGGCTTCATCCATGAAAATTGGATTTCAAATTGAGTCCATTCAAAACATCCAAATGTCCCTGTCTTGCACCATGGCTCAAAAAAGAACATTAAATTGTTAAATTGGAATGAAAATAAATTATCAAGGCATAGGATGTACTAAATGTAACTTAGGTTAATTAAAAATCAATTGATCAAAAATTCATCCATAATCGAGGTAATTAGTTGAATAAGTTAAGCTCAAAATTGAACTTAACACTAGGTCTGACAACCCTAGGAAGTTATCAAGGTAGGAATGAACCCAAAATTGGTATGGCCTATCCGTGAACACCTTCACCCCAAATTGGTCTGGATTGTGAGGTCAGAAGATATGTAGTTCTTGTTGAATCATTATTTAAGTGAAAGACGGGAAGATCCTACTGGGATAGCAGCTAGTTGATGGATGAAGAACCCGAAGCGACAATTGATGGAGATTATCGAAGAGAGCTAATCACCCATAATTAGATTTCATTTGTTCTATTTTTCGATCTCTTGATTTATTATTTCTTTATTTATTTTATTATTTCAAAAAAAACTCATTTTTATTATATTTTCGTACTATAATTTATTTAGAGTACTAATTAGATCTTTCGTTGTTCAGGTTAAAATCAATCTAGCACTAGCCTCCCTTGAGTACGATCCTCGGAGTACTAACCTACTCTATTCTAACTATATTACAACTGGACTTGTATACTTGTGGATACTACTTTATCGATATATCTTTAACTGCAATATTCACACTTTGGACATTAGCACGTCCAAAGGCGATCTCAGCAATCCCAATTTAAACTTAGTTTTCCAGAAACAAGTAGAACCTTCAAAATGGTTTTTGGTAGCCCTTAACTTTTTTTCTGAAATCTTACGTACACTAAAGGGTTCAGGACCTTACCAACTTATTGGATTCTCTTTTTTTCCTCCTTAAATCTTACGATCATCACCCCATGCAGAGCTTCCACAACTATCTATCATTCGAAGCGACAAAGGATAGAGACAAGAATGAAATAGATTGGAGAAGAAGCCTCTTTGGGTTGTCCTTTTTCCCGGCTATTTATATTCCTTCTTTCACAATCTTCAACTATTTAGGAGCCATCCATTGAAAATCATTATGTCTCCCATTAAGAGATCGGTTGGTTCTAATCCAACTGAACCAGACTTGGTTCTTAACCCTGCTCCGTTCCGTTCCAAATTTTTCCTGATCTTCTAGTGGAAATCGCCAACTTACAGTCTTATTCAATTAGATCCCTTGATGGTTCCTAATTTCTGGGTTGAAAGGAAACTGGGTGTGACATGTAAAGGAGTTTGATCTACCACAATTCGTAGCGGCAAATTAAGGTCTTTCCTGCACTTAATAAGCTTATTTTCAAGTGTTTCTATATGTTTTTATTTCATTTTTAGTTTTTAGTATCGTAAGTTTAAATTATGAAATAAGCATTTTTACATTATTTTTAGTTATGTAATGACCTAATGGGCCACTATGGGCCTAATGATGATCTAACGGCTTTATCTAGTGAGTAGGAAACTATTTTTGAGCTTAGAAGATGAAAGAAGACTATAGCATGGTGAAACCAAGGAGTGGTGTCATAACACTAGACTTTGAAGCCAAAATATCAAGGAAATTAAGGCAGCGTCACGACACCAGTCTTATAGTGTCATGACACTGAACATCGATTAGGAAAATTAAACATGCGTATTTTTGTCCACACAATGTAACTTAATCAGATTTTGGGTTGTTTAGTAACCCTAATTAGGTTAGACTATAAACTCTATAAATAGGCATCTTTAGCCTCATTTAGGAGGCTTGGCCAAGTGAGTTTAGTCTAGTCCTTTAAATAATTTTTGTTCTTGTTTAACTTGGATTCGATTTCGATACAAGCCTTTAATTTAATAGGTTTCCGTTATTTCTTTGTGGATTCCTATTGCAATCGAAGTTATCTTATTGACTATTAAAGGAGATTTCACTTCCGAGCACAAATTGACATTGAAACATATTGATTTCCATATTTCCTTATTTTATTTAATTTACTATTTTGTATGTTAAATATGCATTTAGGGATTATTGCATCTAGGCCATGAGTAACTAATTTCTTTAGGGAGATTAACAAACGGATGTGTGACTAATTAACGGATGAATTAGGGTTTAAACCCAAGTTAGTTGGTTTATCCTAGTCAAGAAAGTGAGGCCCAGAGGTAAGTGTGTATTGGTCGATTAGTTAATTAGTTAGAGGCCGAGAGGTAATAATTAGTTAATTAATAACTAATTCGACAAAACCCAAGTTCTGAAGTTAATTAAGAGCACTAAACTGAGTTAATCTCCTGCCTATTTTATTGGATTTAAATTTTGATTGTTAATTGGTTGATTTTAGTTTTAGATAATTTTACGTTAGTATAATTAATTCATTTTAATTAGTGTAGAGAGTTAAACCTCCCTTAGGTACGATCCTCAGAATGCTTCCTAGAGTGTTTTGTTTTAACATTCTTTGCTATATTACAATTTGACCCGTATACTTACGGGCATTGCTGTTTAATTAGATATTTGTTTACTGCACTATTCCCAGTCCAAACGTTCGCACGTCTTGCAGCGGTCATCCATTCAGGATTCAAGTCTTGCAGATGTGGCTTGGACTTGTCGAATGTCTGTCTTCATCATTTTCATCTCCCTTTCTAGTTGGTCGAATCATTGACCACATACAAAGTGGTCATTACCTACAATTCTTTGTTGTAATGGTGGAGGTTGGTAAGAAGGGTTTTATCGAGTTTGCGCTTGATTTGAACCTCATTGGTTGCCTTCCCATTTGTGGTTCAAATGATCCCTCCAGCCGAGGTTGTAGGTAGTTGAATAGGGGTCTTGACCTTTATTACCTATGTAGCTTGCTTCTTTTAGTTGGTTTTTAGGATTTTGCTCCGCTCTGGTCGACTTCATGGTTGTCTCCAAACGGTTAAACTTCTCTAGGATTTGCTAATATCGTTCATGTTCGGTCATATCTTTTACTGTTGAAGGGTTTCATTTGTATGAGAATCTTACGTTAAGCTACATGTACAAATTCATAAGCATATCATCAATGATTTTGTAGGCTCGTCTGTATGTGTGGATCATGATAGAACCTCCTGTCACTTCGTCTAGGTTGGATCTGATGTTACCGTCAACACCGTTATAGAAAATTTGAATTTAGAGCCGTGCTTGTAGTCCATAGTGTGGGCACTTTCGAAGCATCGTCCTGAAACATTCTCATGCCTCGTAGAGAGATTCACCTTCATATTGATCAAAATTGGCGATTTCTCACCTAATCTAAATGGTTCTACTAATTGAGAAATTTTTATGGAAAACTTTTTCCACTAAATCATCCCATGTAGTGGTGGAACCTGGTTCTAATGAATCTAGCCAATCAACTACGTTATCGCATAAGGAAAACAGAAATAACCGAAGACGCACAGCATCATCGGATACTCCTTTATACTTGAAGCTGTCGTAAAGTTGTAGAAACCACATCAAGTATTGGTTCGAGCCATCCACCATGTTTCCTTTAAACTACAATGTGTTCTGGATCATCTGAATAGTGGTTGCTTTATCTAGAAATTATTAGTGTTGATCGCCGACCTTTCTCTACTGTCGTGCACTGCATATAATGTAGGTAAGGCATTCTCGCTCAATGTCCTTTGATCCGTTGGGACTTCTTCCTAGATATTTGCTTGTTGCTCTCGTGGATCTTCAAATAATGGATTCTCTCGAGGTAAATTAATCATTGCGGGTTGATCGGTGTTCCTTAATTAACGATTGTGCCTGAGTAATTACTCTAGATTTGGATATTGTTAGATTGGGGTGTTGGAGCTTTGAGTCATAAACAACCTGAAAAGTTAAAAAGAAATTAAAAAATAATAATTAAAAATTAAAAATTAAAAATATCGTATCTATAATTTCTAACGTTCCTATTTATCTTATTAATTGTAAAGCTATTTTCTAGATTTAATGTCGACACCTCCCTGACACCGACACCAACAACTTAACCACCTATAAAAGTGTTATCGTTTATAGTATAAATATCACACCAAAAATATATAGTATTAAATCAGCAGTGTCCGCAAGTATACGAGTCAAATTGTAATTTAGTATTTGTGTTACAATGGAACATAGGGAAGTATTCCAAAGATCGTACCCAAAGAAGGATGGAATAAATCTATTGAAAATATTTTGACAATAATAAGTCTAAATATTAATAGTTAAATTCTATATTATGACATATCATAAAAGGGATTAATAATAAAAAATAAATAACAAAAATAAATGAACAATAAAATAAACAAACGAATAAACAGATTAAACCAATCAAAAAGGTTAACTCATTTTAGGGGGTTATAATTAACATTGAATTAGGGTTTTAGGGTTGATTAGCTATCAATTAACCAATTATTACATCCCAGACTCTAACGAATTAATTAATCGGTTGATACTCACTTATCTCCCAACCTTACTTTCTCAACCAAGGTAAATTACATTTTACTCGACAAAACTTATTTCCCGACCTCGTTTACCTATGATTACTTCCTAGGGTTTTCAACCCGTGTGACCAGGCCGTGTGCCTCACACGGTTGAGACACACACCCGTGTCTCAGGTTGTGTAACCTTTGAACTAGGGACACACAGTCGTGTCCTAGCCTGTGTCCTCACCTGTGTAACTCTCTACGTAGGGTCACACAATCGTGTCACACGCTCGTGTTTCAGGCTGTGTAACTCACTGACTTGGAACCTTAAGAAATTCTCAGATAATACGGGGTCGTGTCGCCAGGCCGTGTGCCTCACACGGTTGAGTCACACACTCATGTCTCAAGCCATGTGAACCCAAATTTTACCTAAGTCAAGCCATTTCATAACGTAATCATGCATGAACATTCAACCCATTTTTGCACACTTAAAAGGAACTTAATCACCAACCAAACATACATCAAAATTCCATTTCAAGATCCTAGTTCAACTAACCAATATGTCATTCAAGTGCACCACAATAATAAGAATACAACATTTACCAAAACATGTAAACATTACCTAATTCCATGACTTCATTCTATTATGTGCCTAAAACATATCATAATTGACCATTTCCAAACCAACATATTGTACCAAAATGCCATACACATAAATTCTCCAAAAATGACCAATAGGACTTACCTAAACAAGCATTATAAGTTCATCAACCATATATAAACATCAACGTACAAACATACCAAATTACCATTTACATAACAATCCTATACATGTTAATATTGCCACTTCCATACATACTAATCTAGTTCAAATGTGAACTAAAACATGTCACAGATAACCATTTTCAAACCATCATTAACAAGCCAAGAGAACTTCATAAACAAGCACTTTAAAGCTACGAAAACAACCTAACTTGGTAAGGCATCAAGTATACCAAATCAACACAGCTTTCCAAAGCTTATACAAGCCAAAAAACCATTAACACATACATTATAATACCAATACAAATCACCCTATACATGTCATTATAAACCTTATCCAAATTACTCAAAAATTATCGAAGTGTCCACTGGATAGTGTGATAGATCTTTGACGGGCTTCCAACCGATCGAGCTTTTGATAATTTATAAAATAAAGGAAAAATAACAACGTAAGCAATGAATGTTTAGTAAGCTCGTATAAACTTAAAACGTAACTTACCATTTCAGTAATGAAATTTATAGAATAAGTATAAACCTTTACCAATGCCATAAGCTTAATGAAAGCCTATATAACACCATCAAACTCACAAGTTAGCATACTTGTTCATGATACATATGAAATTAACCATATATATATAAACATAACACTTAATTCATCATTGTTAACATACAATCATATTTCATTCCATTTGCTTACTTACCGTTTCCAATACCATGAGTTTAATATAAGCCTATTCAAGCATCATCAAGTTAGTAGCTTTATTGGCAAATCATATAAAGTCATTTATAACATAAATAGATTTCATAAGATACATTACATACGCGTCAAACCTTTCATAAAGTCATGAACCATTCCATTGAGTCACTTACCGTTTCATTCCTTTTCTTACCCATTGAACCATCTAGAATTACATTGGATTTCGGGAAAGCTCACACGAAGTGTGGCTTTACATATAACCATAACATTTCCTTTACATCAATGCTCACATGAGCTGTGGGCCGGAACGTAAGCTAGACAATGCTGCTCACATAAGCTGTGGAGAATCCACAAAAAATGTAGGACTTCAGTCATCGATAGGACATTAAAGACCAGCACCCGAAACATGAAATCTCTAATGACATGTCATTTGTATCCTAAGAATTCCTAAGGTTCAACCGAGACTCTATATCCATCAATTCATCATAGCTTTGATACATTTATATTTTGATTATTTACATCAAACATTATAATACACATTCAATTTAACAACATTTAAGTGAATACAGTTCATATGAACTTACCTAACTAAATTGCAACAACGACTAAGTATGGAGTCTATTTGGTAATTTTCTCTTCTCCTCGATTTTCCACTCGTTCTTGATCTAAAATAATAATTTCATTCAAT
>JABEZY010261673.1:0-13325 GCA_013467495.1 Gossypium gossypioides
AATATTATTATTTAATATTTATATTGTTAGTATAAAGGTTAATTAAAGTTTAGTCCCTTAATTTTTTTCAATTGGATATTTAATTAAGATATAAGAACTAAATTGTAAAAGGTATAAAAGTTAATCGCTATAAATTTTTAATTAATCAGAGAACCAAATGAACAATTTGAACCACTTTAAAAAATTCAAATGGTGGGTGGATGTTGTTTGACATCCACTAAATTGATTAATTATAGTTAAGATTAACTTAATTAAGATTTATTAAGTTAAATTAGATTAATTAAATATTAAGTATATAAGCCAAAAAACTAAAAGGAAAAGAAACATTTTGCTCATCTTTTCTTCTCCACTCGAAGAAACCAAAGGAAAGAAAATAGTGTTTCAAGCTTCAAACTCTCGATCTAAAATTGATATGTTTAATTTAGTTATTTTTTTGTAATATTTATGTTTTTTAGGCTCTAGGAGCTTGATTTAGCTAGTCTGTGTACCAATTTGTAAAATTTTTAAAGTTTTTAAAAGTTTTCATTGATGAATACTTGATAAAATTGGTGTTAATTTGTTAGATTTTAAGCTTAGATATGAAAAAAAACTAAGTTGTAAAGTTTAATTGTTAATTTTGAACATAAGGACTAAAATGCATAAATTTTGAAATTAGTGTAATATTCTAAAATTATAGAAAACAAGGGGCTATAGAAGAATGTAATTGAGACCGATTTTAAAATCGAAGCTCAAATTTGAAAGATATGACTATATCGATTTTAGGGATTAAATTAAATAATTTGTAATATATGTATGACTTTGTAATTGAATGTGATTTGGATAGTATTTGATATTATACAATTACTGAATTATTATTCATGGCTAAAAACAACGTAATATCGTCGAAAGGGAAAGGAAAGGTGAGAGTCGACGACGAGTGACACGAGCTTTCGATTTGTTTTTCTATGACTCGAAACCTATTTAGTTATTGCACATTCATGATATACTGCATTATATGATATTGAGGTAAGCTATTAATAATCATTGAATGAAATGTTATGTTCGGAACTGAATATTTAGATAAGGACTAAATTGAATAGAATAAAAAGTTGCACGACTTAACAGATACAGTAAATTGGTGTGAAATTGAGATGAAATATATTATATTACATGATGAATTGATGAATTGATGTTGAATTGAAAATAATGGGATGTGAATTGAAATATGTGATGATATTGCAAATTGGTTATTCTATTAAATGTACAGGTCTATACTTCGAGTTAGTCGATGATACATTGCGGTACTAGTTTGAGATGCAGATTGATTAATCCTAGTATCCGTCTTGAAAATCTGAATCAGTTTAACAAGATTATATCAATGTGTTTGTGATTCAAATGAAATCGAGCCCTGGGGTCGAAATAGATTCAAACAAGTTGGAAGACTCCAGAAACAAATGAATTAGGTGATGATAGAAGTGGTAAATCGGAAATAGGACTGATAAGGGCATGCTTTGATATTGATATGTTTAAAATGTTGTTATTATAAGCATAATGAAATATCTATATAGATTGTATTGAAGTGGGACAAAGGTGTTAGTTTTGTACACTTAACATGTTCATACTGAAGATATTTGAATTAATTATTTCAAAAGAATAGCTTTAAAATACAAAATTCATTCTTCAAAAAGACACCATCTTGACACCACCCCTATGTCATGCATAATACAAAATACTTAGAAGCCTCACGGAAAAAGATGTCCTTTACTTTGTCGATGATCCTAAGAAGGAAAGGTAACTAAATAAGTTCAAAGAACTTAGTGAGCTCTAAATATCATAATAGCTATATATAATACCAATACACCTTTCCAACTCAATAAGTCATACAATTCGCCCATTAGCATACCATACAGAACAAACTTTATACAAACTTTATTCCTTTGGTGCATACACTACTCCTATGCAACCTTACATACAACCTTCTTCATGCTAGCCACACCCAAATCCATGATCAAGCCTTAGCATTCATTTAATTCGTTTCATCATGATTTGCCAATCTGGTTTGCAAAAGCTCTTGCCCTACTAAAGGCTACATTTCATGTATTGCCATATGCTTGTTCAATGCTCATTCCATCGAAGGCATCACCATGATTTCATTTTATAACTCAATTTATAGTGTTTATTTAAAAAACAATGGGTGGTGGCTTAAACACGAAGATAGGTCCTTACTTCATTTACATAGACAACCATCATACTTATAACCACAAACATTTATTACCCATACACAAAATATCACTTATAGGATAAGAATGCTTACCTTAATCAAACATAAATGAAAACATTATACACACACATGGAAGCAAGAAGAAACTCACCAGAAGATGCAAAAATGTTCAAACAGTAGGACCTTTGGCCTTATCACGGGAGCCCTCAAGAGTATCTTGAGCTATAAAATAAATAGTTAAACTAATTAGTTCATTGCACTAGAAAACTAAACAATTTCACAAGAACATTAAAAGGAAACTCAGAATATGAAAGTTTCTTCCCTTGCACCTCAAAGTGACCCTAAAGCATAAAACCCTAAGGCCCCATACATAACCATGAAAATAACTTGAGTTTCATCAATATTTACCAGACACCAAACAATGGTGGAGTTGGCTAAGTACAGCAAACCCAAAATCTTCAAGCAAGTCTTAAATCTAGGATTTTCCAAGAGAAAATTTTAAAGAATGTTTTAAAAGAAAAATATGGTTGCCAAAGAAAGCATAAATCTTGCTCAAGTAGCCAGAAACATGCTTTAAAAAAACTTACACGGAAGGAAAACTTAGTGGATAAGTCTGATTTCCCTCTAAACCCCTCGTTCCTTGTGACTAAGCACTTTTTTCTCTTCATAAATGCGGGTCTGACACGCTACAAAAACTTATTCTTATACTCACCAAATTCTCGTTCGTCTAACTAGTTTGTCCAACCAGGGTAATAAAATAATAATAGAGTATACGGTTCTTTTCAAATTAAGGCCTTAACACTAAGGGCCTAACGTTCATCTAACAGTTGGGGTGGTGTATACTCTTCTGAAGAGTCTACCCAACCATCAAGCTCACCTAATGCAGACTTCGCCCGAAGGTGGACTCAAAGAATTCTTATACTTAGTCAAGTTCAATGCCTTACCAACTCAGAACTTACTCTAAATGCCTTAATTCTATAAACAATATTCAATCACTAAGGCTTCGCCGGGCGAGATGTTATAGGAACTTAACTATAAATCATTTGAGTTGTAATCGCATATGTCCAATAGGTCTCATCGCTAGCTCATTAGAACTAGAAATGAATTGCACATTGAATCAAATGAAAATAAATAGATGGAAATGGTAATGTTAGAGAAATGGGAAACATTTGGAAATGAATGTGGTTTTCTTTAAATGGAAATGACCTAGAAAATGAATTTATGGTTTATTAAATTATTATTTCATTCATCAATTAAATAATTGAAGTTCGAAAATGGAAATAAATTTATTGTTCATGGTGAATCCATTGAATTTAGAAAAATTAAATATATTTTCTCATAGATTAATTTAAGGTAAAGTTGTCATGATTTTAACGGAATTAGAATTGGGTTGAGAAAACTATTTAATTGGGAAAATACTTACTTTAAATTAATTAAAAATGTTTATTTTGGGAAATAGAAAAAAAAACATATACTAGGTTGGATTGAATTATAAAGTATTGGGTTAAAAGTCCAAGAAGTACTTGGAATTGGACCTAATATGGGAGAGGCCCAAAATCCCCTCATGTTTAATGCTAGGGATGACAAACCGTAGTTTGTTTAACTAGGGTGGCTACCCCACCTAATCCTAGTTAAACTAGGAGTTCATTTTTCTATTTAAATAGACTTCTACAATTCAACAAGGGTTTCACCTCTTCTCCCTATAAATAGATGGCACTGGTAAGGTTAAACACACAACTTTGAGACATTGTTATTCTCCCTGAAAATAGTGAGAATTTATTTTGTAAGTATAAATTCTATTTTCTAGAATAACAATCCTATCGATTTCTATTAAGAGAGAATTTGCTTTCCCACTAAAAATAAAGTAAGCAATTTCTGGTTTTGTGTTTGATTCGAGTTCCTTCGAGCCCATACTCGAAGCAGTTCGTGGTAGGAGAATAGTAGAGAAGGCCGTTCGGTTGAAAGCCGAGAACAACAAGGTTTCGTCAAGCCGAAAACACAGGTTCAATTTTGGAAAAGTGTTTATTGTTATAAATATCACAAACTGGTTCGATTTTAAAAGTTCTTATTTTTTGTTGGGTAAGAAAACCATTTTCGAGACTAATTTTTTCTAGCATCTTCCCCTCGACAGTAGTCTATCTCTCTCTCTCTCTCTCTCTCTCTCTCTCTCCTACAACAGCCTCTTCTTGATCCTTTGGAGTTTGATCCTCCATTCTTTCTCTTGGTATAAGTTTTTGCAGAGTTACTAAGTTGGGTATCACCTCTTCTCTATTCTTCTCTCCCTGAAGAGGTGATTTCTGTGTATCATAGTAGGCCTTAATTTCTCGAAAGTGACATTCGTACTATCAAAGACTAGTCATGAAGGAGGGTGATATCACTTCTATCCTTTTTGGGTTGGATAATACCCAATGAACATACATTTAAGATCTTATGGACACAACTTTCTAGGTTTTTTGTCGTGAACATAACAAACACATCCAAACACTATTGAAGGAATAGTATACTTATTTTTACATCTTAAGGTTTCCAAGGGACTTTTGAAATAAAAAAACCTTTAGAGGCATTCTATTAATAAAGTAAACAACTACAAGTATTGCATCACCCTAGTATGGTTTTGGAAGATTCATAGTGAGCATGAGAGATTTGGCTGCCTCAAGCAAATGTCGAATCTTCCTTTCAACTACCCTATTTTAAGAACTAGTTCTTGGACAACTGGTTTGATGAATTATCCCAAAGACTCCAAATAGTCATCAAATTTGTATTATGTATGTAACACACCAAACCTGACCCACCACTTAGATCCGATTATGATGTGTCATACTTAAAATCAAACTACTTATACAAATCATTCGGTGGAAGCTTGTAAAACTTTGTAATTTGTGAGTATAAAACATGTGACAGGCTTTTACTTTATAAAGGCTTCAATGTACATCATTGGCAGTTCAAAATATTGCTCAAATCATCCGACGTATAAGTACAAATAAATAGATTCCTGAATAAATTATAATAATTCAAATCCAAGCACTGAAATTAAGAAGGTTCTCTTCAAAACAATGTATTAACAAATAAAAGACCGTTATACATATTAGTTTCAAAAATATATTTATACACCACCCTCGAAGATCATGCATGATACAAGATAAAACAAACAACTCACAATAGCAACCGTGCTCTAGCGTAGTCTCTTCAATAGAAAGCCTTCCTTCTATCAGCACGCCTAAGAAGGAAAAGATAACAGAGTAAGTTCATACGAACTTAATGAGTTCCCAAAAGTAAATAGAAACCATACACACTATTTCTTATGATAATACCAAAACTTTCAGAAGGACTTTTATATAATGAACATAATACACCCAATGTTGTTAACAGAATAGAGACAGACTTATTACACCAATTTGCATAACACATGGGCAGATATTGTACGCCAACTTAACACAACTTAGACAAACCCATTCTCATGCCAGCCACGTATCCAGAATTCAGAAACATAAACATATCATACAGTCTCATTCACATACATACACCCTATTAACTCCTCATATCATACTCATTCAGAATAGCATGTTTTATCGTAATCTAGTTGTATGGTTTGCAATATAACTACCCTACCGGAGGCTACACAAACATATCTCCTCTTCTCCATGACCACCTCTGGATGTACTAATGTTTAGAGTGTGAATACTACAACTAAATATATGAAATTGAGGTGGTGTCCACAAGTATACGGGTCAAGTTGTAATATAGTTACAACGACCTATGTGAGTACTCCGAGGATCGTACCTAAGGGAGGAGAGTACCAAATTAAAGTTAACCTAAACACAAATAAAATTAATTAGTAAAACAAATAAATTACATTACAACAAATCATAAAAAGAATTTTTTGCGTAGTTATAAATATGAATCAAAATTGCATAAGTAAAATAGATTTCAGAAAATTAATTTCTATACTTAATCAAATGTAAACATGGGTGATTAGCTCGCTTTAGTGATCATACTAATTCCTATTTTGAGTTTCTATTCCATAAACTAGTCAATACCTTAGTAGGATCTCTCGATCTTACACTAAACTAATGAGTTAGCTAGAACTAATTATCTCTTGACCTCATAGTCTAGACCGGTTCGGGGTTAAGGTGTTCACGGATATGCCAAAAAAATTTTGGGTTAATTCCCACCTAAATGACTTCCTAGGGTTGTCAAGCCTAGGTTTTAAGTTCTTCCTCTTCCAAACAGCTGATTCGTTAAGAAAACCTTACATAACAATTAGACAATCACACCTCCACTCGTTAATCCCCCAGAAAAGGATTAGTTCCTCACGGAACCATAAACATAATAAACTTGATAATAAAGATATGCATAATGAATAAATCAAGAATAGAGTTTAGAGAATCTTATTTGTATTCGATTATGAAATGCCGTAATCCTCAAACATTTTATCACGTTTTCAAAACAAATTCTCCGAAGAACATAAGCAGAAAAGAACTAAAAATAAACCTAAAGCCTAAAAGAAAGGAAAACTGAAACTAAAATTATAGAGAAAAACTTAGAATATGAAAAGTTGTCATTAAACAAGTTGTCATTAAACAAGTTCTAACTAAGCCTATTTATAGAATTAGGGTAGCCGTTGTCCTCAACCCTAGATTAGATGACGTTTTCGTGGTTTAATTTCCATTATGCAGACCAAAATGCCCCTGGCTTATAGTTGTTTCCTGTACAAGGCCAATGTCGCGACACCTAGTTTCTATGTCACGACATCAAAGGTAGTATGCTCTGGTTTAGGGGTTGCTTTTGGGGTGTGTCATGACATCCCTTGACTGTGTCGCAACACCAAAGGCAGTATGACAATTCTTGTATTCTACTCCTTATGTTTTGACATTAAACTTCCTGTGTCGGAACACAGCGACCAGCCTTGAGTTCCTATGCCTTTGAATGGTTTCTTGCACACTCACTAAATATGTTAGCTCGCCTTTAGGCCTAAGGTCAATAAAAGACTCAAAATACACTTTTTATTGAATTTAAACTAAAATAAGAAAATGAACTAAAACCTAATGAAAATGGCCATATTCAATCTCCCTAAGTATGAAAACTAGTTTAATTTTCTACATCGAATTATGGTAGATCAAACTCCCCCACACTTATTGCTTGTCCTCAAGCAAGGCAAAATAAAAAGATAAAAGATAAAAGACGTCCCTTGAGCAAGTATAGTAAAAAGATTTGTTTCAGGGTACATAACTAGGCGTTTTCATACTACACATAATCTTGACATGATAATAAATGATTCATCACTTTCAATATTAAACACCTAAGTTTAGTATATTACAAAGTATACAGTCATTAAGGTTTTCAAATATATGAATCCATCCATAAATCATACAAGTAATTTGATTATTCTAGCAGAATACAAACAGTCATTATCATAGTTGCTCAAAATAATGTCAATTCAAGAATAAGTTTACCTAGGTTACATAGGGCTCTCACCGCTTTATTTCTCCTTTTCTCACCTTCTTTATTTGTCCACATAGGAAGTCACACCATAATACAGAAACTACGGTTAGATCACGAGTTTTTGTGCACCAATGATTGAATTTTTCTACTTTCGTGACTGTCACATTTTTCTTTTTTCACACAACTCACTCACAATGTTTTTTTTATTTTCACATACTTTTTCTACTCGTTTTGACTTACTTTCTGAATTTTTTTCTTTTGTGTTGCACATATAACTAACCTATAATTACTATTTTCTTCCTACTTCACTCTTATTTTTACAAAATCTTTTGTGATGTATCTACTTAACCCTCAATACGTATGGCCAGACATCTATATTCGTGCAAATCGAGACCAAAGAAAAAGGATGAGTACAAATTAATGTTTTGACTTGGTTTTTGCATGAAGGATCATCAAGAAGAGTTTTCTGGCTTAAAAATAGGTACTAAAGGTTGATAAATAGGGTTAGCTTTTTTGGCTCAGGGTCTATACTCATCCCTAGATATCTCAATATTCACAAATTTAATCACTCGGGCAATCACAAATTCAACTATTTATCGTACATACTAGCATGCTCGTTTCCCTATATTTTCTATACCATTTGGTATATTCAATTACCCAATACCTATTATAGTGTAATATATAGAACTTAGTAGTCTAATATTTGAAAATTTAAAATTAATTTTATAGTAAACACAATAAACCTATATACATGCTCCTAACCAATCACTTGTATTTCTACAAGCTCAAGCACACAATTGACAATAAAAATTAAAGGAAAAACATAAAAATTAAAAACAATTTTCCTATGTTACCCCCTCCCCCCATACTTTAGATAGCACATTGTCCCTAATGTGCAAGCTTAAATATATAAGGAAAGAAGTTACTCGATTGATCGTGATAATACTGTTGTCTAATGGTGGGTGCTTCCTTCCTTGTTCGTTATAAGCTCAAAATTTTTGTTCTTCTTTCATATGAGTTCCTACACCGAAAACTTGAAGCAAAAAACAAGTAAAAATCTATTGTTAATCCTACTCCTAAAATGATAAAAATTAAAATGATCCAAAATTAATCACAATCCAGTAATAAAAATTTAAAATTCGATTTAATCATCTTCCTCTTCCTTAAAATCTATGTCATCTCCTTCCTGTTTTCATTCTTCATCCTCACTATTTTCTCTTTCCTCGCTCCCTTGCTCTTCCTCTCCATGATGGGTCTGTATCGGCTTAAACATGTCCAGTGGATAATTAGGTACTCTCATGTTGTTCCGCCATGCAAATTCTTGAAAGACTGAGCCTGTTTCTTGTATCCATCGTATCATCCTGTCTATTTTTCACTACTACTCTTGCCCATTTTTTATCTAGGTGTCAATTTTTCTTTACATTTGATCAAGGTCGGAAAATCCATCTTGTCTTTTCTCCTCTAGTTCCAATCTATAATTTGCTTTCGCTGGAGTTCTACATATTGAGTGTACATAGAATTGCATATTAGGCTCTTTGTTCGATGCATGAGCTGCTCATTTTTTCCATTGAAACCTCTGCAGTTTTGCAAAGTGTCATCATAAGGTAGGGAAAGAAAATCCCGACCTTTTAGCCACTCACACAATGCTTCATATTTTGATGGATCCATCCCTTGATGCATATATGTTTCTTCTGTAAAATTCCTTATAACAAAATAGCTTAGAATGTATTGACATTAGACACATTAATAGCAACTGGAATTCTAATGCTAATAAATTGTAGCAACATTTTAGCAATCGGNTTATGGCTTGATCGAAATTAGTTAGAAGTATGGTATCTAGGCGGAGGTTCCATTCACCTCAATTTCCAGTTAAATATTTGATGATGCTTTCCATATCGATATCTTAAATTTCGTTAAATTAATATTTTTTTTAAAAATCAAATTCATAGTATGGGGCATCGTAATATTTACAAATCTTTTTTGGGGAGAATGACATATCCTTACCTCGTACTGCTGTCGTTTTCCACATAACACCATGTGGTCTCCGGATTTTCTCATCCCTAATAGCAACTTAAAATTTTTGCACAAGTGGAATAACATCGTTTTCTTTTGGGATTGTGCAGAAGCGTTCCCATTTATGGTACCCGACTAAAAATCAAATTTCATTGCATAGAACTATCGATGGTTCGAATCCTCTTTCCTGAATAAATGTTTTACCTTGAAGTTTAAGAAAATATTCTTTAGCATTAGGATATCAGAATTTTAAAGGATTCAAAATCGACGATGGTTCTTGTTTATTCATTTTTTTAGAATTCTTAGGCAGCATATTTACTGTACTCTTATGCTAGAGATAGACAAAATATCAAGCAATGTATTCAATGGAACATTAACAATGAGATAGGAACCCTTAACCTGATATGAGATTTTGGAAATCCTCATAGAGCTTTTGTTGTGGTTTCTTTGTTACTGATATACTTCTAGTTCATGCACCGAGTCGAATAAAAAAGAAGAAAATTATTGCACTAGAATAGGGAAAAATGGAAAAAGGGATTTAGGGTTTAAGAGAGTTTAGGGAAATATGAAGTTTAGAGTTGTTCAAAGTGTTTTTAGGTTTAAAATTAGGGTGTTTTAAAGTTAAAATGAGTTAAAACAAGTTTTTAGTCAATGAGTTGCGCAACGGGTCGGGTCGACCCTGTAGAAAATTGCAGCGATGTCACGAGAGAAGGGTTCTATATCGTGACATCGGGTTTCGATGTCGCGACACACCTTGAAATTTTTTAGTCTGGAGGTATACTAGCTGTTGTGTCTTGACATTAAGATAGATTTCTCAATTTCTTGAGTCTATGAGCGGTGTCACGATATAGAGGTTCCATGTTGTGATATTGACTCTAATTTAGTCCATTTTCTCATTTTTTAAAGTGTTCGATAAACAATTTTGATCATTTTAAGCAAAAATAAATTTTACGCTACTCGTTAGTATAGAACACACTAATATACACAAATTTTTTAATTCAGTTTAAAGAGGTTAGATTTTGCTATCGGATTCATTTGTCATCTCTGTTACAACACACGTAAATGCTCTGCCAGTTTTATTTCTATCAGTGTTCGTCTAGCATCCATCGTGTCACTCCACCTTTCTTCATTTATCTCGCTCTTGGAATTTGCTCTTTCGACCTGCACTGATCAAAGAAAACACCTTTTCTGGCTTAAGGTAGTTATGGATTTTTACAAATATCTCAAAACAGTTATTCCCTATTTTTTCCCTGTTTACCTCATTTTGTTGATGATCACATTTGAAAGTTTTGGTCTCACCATTGATCTTCATTACTAACTCATTATTTTCTAGGTCCATGGTTGACTTTGATGTTGCTAGAAATAGTCTATCCAACAGAATGGGTATTTCACTATCTCCCTTAAAATCTAAAATTACAAAGTCGACCGTGATGATAAAATTTTGCACCTTAACCAACACATATTCAACTACCTCTTTCGATTGTACTGAAGACTTATCAACTAATTGTAGTGTACTTTGTGTATTTCTAAGCTCCCCTAACCTGAGTTTTTCATATATAGACAAGGGCATCAAATTAATATTGGCTCCTAAATCAAATAGAGCCTTACTGAAATGAATATCCCTTATCTTAATTGGTATTGTAAAGCTCCCCTGGTCTATTAATTTTGGGGGCATCTTTTTGGATATAATTGCACTACATGAGGCGTTTACATTGACTTGTTCTCATGTTTTTATTTTCCTATGTCTAGACATAATTTCTTTTAAATACTTTGTGTATTTAGGAAATTTTTCAATTAAATCAATTAGAGGTAAGTTAATGTTTAGAGATTTGAATAAGTTTAAGAAACTTACAACTTCAGCCTCATCCCGTCTTTGTTTTTCTTCTAATCCTGAAGGGAATGGTACCCTTGTTAATGCAACTTCCTTGATTGGCTCTTCCTCTAACTTAGCTGCCAGCTGGGCTACCTCCTCTAGTTCTGGTTCATTCTTAGCTTGTTGGGGATCCTTTTGAAGATCACCACTACCCCCTTTGTTCTCCTCTAAAGTTAGGTTCTTTGGGCTACTCAGTACTTTGCCTGAGCGGAACGCAATTGCTTTTACATGCTCATTCCCTTCTCTCCGAGGATTATCTCAATGTAGCTAGGGATTCCAGTGCCAATTTGCATTTTGATGTCTCCCATAATGCACATCAATTGGCTCATCTGATCCTCAAGCTTAGTCAATGTTTTTGTTGTATTGGCGCACTCAGACTGCACATGTTTTACTTCAGTCCATATTGGCTGCATCTCCCCCTTGATCTGATCCAAATGTTGACCACATACAGTATGCTCATTCAGGTTGGCCCTTTCTTGAGGTTTCTATAAATAAGGAGGTTGGTAATTATTATATTTAGCAGAACTAGAGTTAGTACCTCCTCCCTAGTTTCTCCTCATCTAAGGTTTGGATGATCTCTCCAGCCATGATTATACATATTTGAATAAGGATTTCCACCCCTATTCCCAATATATTTCACATCCTCGGTTGGATTATTGAGATAATGGAAAAGAGGTTTGTCTCCTCCGAATGTTGATGACGTATTAGATAAAGACACTATACGATTAAGTCTGTCCAAAATATGTTGATATATGTCGTCTTCTTGGACAACTTTTACTGTAGATGGTCTCTGGCCATATGTATATTTTTCGGTTGGCCACTGACAAGAATTCATTGCCATATTTTCAATTACGTCATATGCATCCTCGTATGTCCTATTCACCAGGGCTTCTCTTGCAGCTCCATCTATTCCTGAGCGTACGTGTACATCCAACCCATTATAAAACATCTATAGTCTCAGCCACTTGGGTAAACCATGTTGTGGGAATCTTTGGATTAAAATTTTGAAATACTCCCAAGCTTCGTGAAAACTCTCTCCTTCTAGTTGCTTAAATGTAGTGATCTCTCTCCCTAGTTGGACTATTTTACTAATAGGAAAGGACTTTTGTAGAAATTTCTTTGCAAGTTCATTCCATGTCGTGATAGATACTGATACCTGCGATTCTAACCAAGTAAATGTGTTATTGATTAGAGAAAAGGGGAATAGTCGAAGACGTATAGCATCGTCGGTAACCCCATTGTATTTAAATGTATCACAAATCTGAAAGAACCGTTTTAAATGCTGGTTTGGGTCCTTTGTCATTGTGCCTCAAAACTATGAATTGTTTTGGATCATCTAGATCATAGCCAATTTGATTTCAAAGTTATTTGTCGTGATAGCTGGCCTTGTGATGCTTCCTTGATCCATCTCTAGATTAGGTAGCGCATAATCCCTTAAGGTTCTTTCTGCATACGCCATAGGTGGATTTGTTAGTAGTTGCGGCGGCGGCGGTGGTAAATCTTGGATGTTAGTGTTGTCAACCTCGTTGAAAAATAGGTTCTCACGCAATGGATTATCTACTATGGGCGGTTGATTTTGCATCTACTTTTGTTATTGTTGTTGTTGACGATTTCTGCGGATTATTCTTTCAGGATCAATGGTCAGCTCTATAGGTTTTCCCCTACTGCGAGTCATACACTGACCCCAAAAAGAAAATAAAAAATATTAGTACAAATAAAAATAAAAAAAAATCGTATCTATAATTTAAATATTTCCTAATTATTCCATTAAACGCAAAGATTAAAATCAATTTAGTA
>JABEZY010261716.1:0-16038 GCA_013467495.1 Gossypium gossypioides
AATCAGTGCATGTTTAATCATCTAAGGTAGCTGAGGGTTAAATTAGCAACGGTATCTAACAATACATTAATCTTACATAACTTGCAGGATTATTGTGATTAAACTATTTCAAGGTAGAAATAAATTGTTACCTCACGTAATCTTTTATGTCCTTATGAGATTGAATTGACATAGAGATATGCGCAATAGATTATTTTAATTTCATAAGTATGTATGCGCATTAACACATTTGCTTATTAAAATTTGTTTAATCGGTTGACTTGAATAGAGATATAGTTAAGAGATAAATGGATTTTGGTAGGTAAGTATGTTCATAAGTTAGCAAATTACGGAGTTTCCGTGAATTTATTCGTAACAACATAAACATGAGTTTAATACTTCTAAGTTAAGAAATGTAATTAATCTAGCACAATTATGTCATCTTGATTAAAATCATCTTTTGAAATCGTGCATTGGAATTTTTATTTATTTTACTTAGTTAAAATCCTAGTTTTTAATCACCTCCTCAAATCAAAATATTTTTCCTCACCAAATTGTTTTTAAAATTGCTTTCATAAATAATTTTTTTCACAGTCCCCGTGGGTACGATAACTTGACATTTACTTGTCACTTTATTAGGTACACTTGCTGCGATTGTGTACACTTGCACATTTTCGTCATTTCAATGGAGAATACTATTCCTAGGCTACTCGATTAGATCTCTCCATTTCCCCTTGTTCTGCACTTAGATCTCCTCGTCAGGAGTGGATATGCATCAGTCTTCACGTAGGCTCACCCATAGGAGGCTCAAGTTGCCTTGGCCGCAACCTTCAAAATAGGGTAAGAGAATGGTGGTCCAGCAAAAAAAAATCCTCTCTTCATTCTGCTCACGTTATTCTTTTATGTTTTCCTCAACATTACAGCCATCCTTCCCTCAGAATTCTTCTGCCCTTGCTCGTACAGGGTAGTTACACTAGATTAGATAGCTCACGCATGGTTGGCTCTTATCAGACAGCTATCAAATGCGGCGACAATTTTGGATGCAATTTGGAATTAACTCATGCAGCGACATAAATGCAGAAAGATAGCGAAATTAAAGATAAAATAGGTTAGGATTCACTGAGTTATAAAATGCAATTTATTAAATTGAACATGCTAAAATGTATGCTAAGGGTAACTCAATGGGAACAAACTAACCAATAAGTAGGGAGAAAACATATGTTCTTTCTAGTATAATCACACTCCTCAGTTCCTTCTTTATCTTTGCTCTCATGCTCCTCTTCTTCCTAATCTAGATGTGTCGACCCAAACATATCTGACGTATAATTAGGTACCTTAATGTTGTTTTACCTCACCAATTCTTGAAAAATCATGTTTGATTCTTGAATCAAGTGTATCATCCAATCTAGCTTGGGATGACTGCTCTCGCCAATTTCTTGTTGAGTGGTCAATTTTGCTTTCCTTTAAGGCAAAGGTAGAGCGGTCATCATCTCTTACTGGCTTTTATTCCACTCAATCAATTTAGCCCGAAGCTTAAATTACTATGTATACAAAGTGTCGCCAATTATACTTTGGGATGGCTTCATCGATTGTTCTGTGGACGCCATCAGCACACCTGTTCTTTTGCATAATGTCGTCACTAAGTGAGGAAAGAAGACTCCCACTCTTTAGCCACTAACGCATCGCTTCATATTCTGGTATATCCACGTTCCGATACATACTTTTTTGTTTTGCAAAATAGCGGAAAGAAAAACCACTCGAAAAATATTGACATTGGAAACATTCAAAACAAGAGCTATTCTAGTGCACAAAAATTGAATCCATATTTTTTGCTTCAAGAAACATTATTGATTGATTAAAAGAGGTTGGAATATCAGTACCTGATAAGTCTAAATTATATAGACTTATGTCATATCTTTTTACTTAATATTTGAGCAAATTTCAAGTATATTTTTAGCAAATTATATGAATTTAATTTATATTAAGACATTGAGCATGCTTTTAGAAAGTTTGTAATTTTATTAATTTTTAGTGTTAATTTTGCATAAAATTAAGTTATATTCTTACATGTTTAATAAAGAGCTTAATATATTGCAGTGGGACCATGGAATTTTCTAACATGGGAGCAAATTAAATGTTACATATGAACAAGTCATAGGGACGACTAGAGCATGATTAGGTTAAGAAATGTTACCTTGACCCAGTTGAGTTGGTTGCTGAAAAGAAATCTAATTGTGTCTTAAATTGGGTCACAAAATCGTCCATCAAGGGGAAGAGAAGCCCAAATTTGGCAAAGGCATATGAGCAACCCAAAATCAGCTTTTGGAAGATTTATTCAGTGGTCCTTTCACTTGGGAAAAAAATCAGAAATCAACTCTCAAATATTGCCCAAGAAACCATCCAACCCTTAGCACAAATCAAGTTAGAATCAAGCAAGAAAATTAAGAAAAAAATCAACCACTTCCCACATTTCATGGCTAACCAAGAAAGGGAGTATTTCAAGTGATCCCTCAAGCTATTTTTAGCAAACTTTCATGTCAACCTTCTACTATAAACACCACCTCTCATTCCCATATCACTCACTCATTCATCCTTCAATCATTCATTTATTCTTCATTCTTCACTTGTTCATTTCCTCTTTTTTTCACGCATAAAGACATTCATTCTCCCCATTCCCCTTAGCTAGAAATTCCTTGAGAAAATTCTCTCTTGGCCGACCACCTTGAGGAGCATTTTACGAAGGAGCAAACATAAAGATCGGAGGAAGCCACTACGACCAAATTCCAAAGGACTATCAAAATCATTCAGAGTTTCTTCTTCCTTATCTTTATTTTGTTCTTAGTTATTCAACATGTTCGCAAATTATTTTAATTTTTTTCATTAACAATGATAAATTAATTTTGTTTCAGCTAGAATGATTACATTAAATTGGCAAAGTTCATTTGATTCATGTTTATGATATCTGTGCCTCAATCGTTAATGCTTTCAATTAAACTCATGCATGTATTTCATTTATTAAATTGTGATTGGATGCATTAGCATTAGTTGATCAATCCTAGCCAAATGACGACTAATGGACACAATAATTGAAAGATGCATGCTTAATTTATATCCTAGTCCGATTAAATTAAAGGTTCGTAATAACTTAAGAAAGCTCTATTACCTTGCATAACTTTTAGATTTGTGTGATTAAATTGTTTCAAACCTAATCTGTCCCTATTACTAAACATAAACTCTAAGAAACCCTTAGTTAAATATGATCATGGTAGTATGCATGTTTTTCTAAGCATAAGATTCCGAAAGGACTTATAACTAGTTTCAAGTTAATCAAAGATCGAGTTGCCATGGAGTACTTTTTGAACATTGTTAAGCATGATGAAAAATGAATTAAGTTGAATATTGTAATTATTCTATCTCATTGATGTTACTATTGTTGAAGCTCATGAATTTGCTGCTAAACCATCTCACCTCATTCATTGCATTTAGATTAATTCATTTGCATTTAGTTAATATTAATTTTATCCATCACACTAAAATTATTGTGTTTTCTTGCCGACTTGTAATCTTTAATTTTGCAATTATTTGATTAACATATACAGTCCCTGTGGAGTCGATAACTCTTATACTTACTTATTACTTGATAATGACTGTGTATACTTGCACAAACCTACTCGTTGCAGTACCTAGGCGACATTTCAATTCACCCCTCCCTCTGTTAGGAAGTCTATAATGTTGTCCATATTGATATCTCAAAAATATTCCAAATCATTTTTTTCTATAAAATCATTTTCATAAAATAGAGCATTACAAAATTCACAAATAACCCAAGGGGTAATTCGAACTTCTTTCCCTCGCACAGGTATTTTTTCCCATGTACGACCTTCGACTTTACTAGACTTTTGGTCTCGTAAAGTTGCATAAAATTCCTAAACTACAGGGATATGACAGAGTCTTTTGGGATCGTACAAAAACATTCCCATCTATGATATCTAACTAAAGGTCATATCTATTGACAGAGGACCCTCGATGGTTCAAATCCTCTCTCTTTAATAAATATTTTCCCTGAAGTTTTAGAAAATATTTCTCAATGTTTGGATTCGGGAAATTAAAGGGATTTGAAACTGTCGAAAGTTCTGGTTCATTAGTTCTCCTTACCTTTCTTGGAGGCATTTTGAATATTGTTTAAGTTCAATAACTAACGAAGTAACAAGCAAAGTTTCCAATGGAACAATAAAAATAAGAGTTTAGGAACCCTTAACCTCAAAAGAAGATGCCTTGGATTCCTTGTAATATTTATTTGTGGTCACTCATTTTAGTGTTTTGTTTTCCCACCGGTTGTGGCAATCCTAGATTTAACCAACAGCAAACAAGGGTTGTAGATTTAAGGTTCTAATGAAAAGGGGTTTTGGGTTTGAGAGAGTTTTGAGGGGTTTAGGATGTTAAGAAACGTTTAACATGTGATATAAGGTGTTTTTAAGTTTTAAAATAATACTTTTAGGGTTTAAAGCTGAATATAATAGAGGTTAATCTTTCAGGTTGCGCAAATGAGTCGAGTCAACCCTGCAGAAAATTACAGCGATGTCGTGACACAAGGGTTCCGTGTCGCGACATCCCTGTCAGTTTTTCATGATATTGGGATTTGATGTTACGACACACTCTGAAATTTTGGATTTCTGGGTATACTGACTTCGGTTTTATGACACACAGAGTTTATGTCGCAACATTGATTTGATTTCATCGTTTCTGGCCTTGGTGTTGTGACACGGGGTTGTCGTGTTGTGACACTAGCTCTATTTTTACCCAAAATTCCAATTTTTAGAGTGTCACAGTTTCTGTAGACCATAAATTTGATAAAAATTAAAATATAAACTAAACAGTTAGCTTAATTTACAAATAGTTAAATATCAATTTAAATTATCAAGTTTTA
Source organism: Gossypium gossypioides (assembly GCA_013467495.1). NCBI lineage: Eukaryota > Viridiplantae > Streptophyta > Magnoliopsida > Malvales > Malvaceae > Gossypium > Gossypium gossypioides. Next base: position 4,907 of record JABEZY010261716.1, read on the forward strand.
CTGTCGGATTCATCCGAGAGCACCATTAATTCAAATAAAGACGATTGTTTGGATCTTTAAGTATTAGTCCATCCCCCGTCTTGCCACTCCACCTTCTTCCATTTATCTCTTTCTTTGAACCTGTTCTTTTGACCTGCATTGACTGTAGGAAGTATGTCCCTTGATTCGAGATTATTAGGGTTAAAGAGAGATAATTCATTACAATGCTCCCCTAAGTCTTTTTGTTTTCCCCACTCTATTTGTGACCATATTTAAAAATTTCTATTTCACCATTGATATTTATTGTAAGTTCATTTTTTCCAGATCAATGGTGGACCTTCAAGTAGCTAGAAAAGGTCTTCACAACAAAATTGGTATCTCTCGATCTTCTTCAAAGTCTAAAACGACAAAGTCTACTGAGATGATAAAGTTGCGCACTTTGACTAACACATCTTCCAATACTCTTTTTAGATACACTGAAGATCTATTAGCCAACTGTGGTGTTATATGGGTGTTTTTTAGGTCCCCTAACCTGAGTTTTTCATAAATAGATAAAAGAATTAAATTAATGTTAGCTCATAGGTCACATAGAGCTATATTAAAGTGAATGCTCCTTATCTCTATGGGAATTGTAAAACTTCTCGAGTCTTTCAGCTTTTGTGGAACATGTTTAGAAATAACAGCACTACAAGAAATACTTATATTAACTTGTTAACCTACCTTAATTTTCCTACGCTTAGACATAATTTCTTTTAAAAAGTTGGCGTATTTAGGGACTTTTTGATTTAGTTCAATTAAGGGCAAGTTGACATTTAATGTTTTGAACAAGTTTAGAAAGCTTACAAACTCGTCTTCATCTTGTTTATATCTTCCTTCCAACCTTGAAGGGCATGGTTCGGTGTTGTAGCAGGTTCTTTAGCCACCTCTTTCTCTGACTCAGTTGGAGATATAGTTACCTCCTCTAGTCCTGATTTTTCGTCAGCTTCTTGGAGGTCTTCTTAAATATCTTTTGCATTCTCTATTGGTTCCTCTTGTGTTAGAGTTTCTAGGCTACTCAAGATTTTCCCAAGCAGAGCGCGATAGCTTTTACATGCTCCTTTCCTTCCTTTCGAGGATTATTCTCAGTATTACTTGGAATGCTAATGCCAATTTGCATTTTAATATCTTCCATCATACTCATCAATTGGCTCATCTGATCTTCCAGTTTAGTCAATGTCTTTGTAGAGTTACTGCACTCAGACTGCACTTGCTCCACACCTGTTCTCATTGACTGCATTTCCCCTTCGATTCGATCCAAATGTTGACCATATACAGTATGGTCATTTGGGTTGGCCCTTTCCTGAGATTTTTGTAAATAATATGGTTGATAGTTAGTATTTTTAACCTGATTAGAAGTATTACTTCCTTATTGATTTCCCCTAATATCATATTTGAATGATCTCTCTATCTGGGATTATAAGTATTTGAATAAGGGTTTCCACCCCTATTCCCTACGTAATTAACATCTTTGGTGGGATTGTTACTATAGTGGAAGAGCAGTTTGTTTCCTACATATATAGACGGTGCATTCTTCTCAAACTTTATTCAGTTAATTCTGTTCACTAACTGTTGATATATGTTATCCTCCTAGACAACCTTCATCGTTGATTGTCTTTGGCCATATGTGTGTCGTTCGTTGGCCACTGGCAGGAGTTCATCGTTATATTTTCTATTAATTCGTACGCTTCCTTGTACGTTTTTTTCAGTAAGGCACCTCCTGCTGCTCCATCTAATCTTGACCTTGAATACACATCCAACCCATTGTAAAAGATTTGTAGTTGTAACCACTCAGGTAATCCGTGGTGTGGACATTTTTGAATCACTGTCTTAAAATACTCCCATGCTTCATGAAAAATTTCCCCCTCTAGTTGTTTGAACATAGAAACTTACCTTCTTTGTTGGATCGTCTTGCTAATGGGGAAGAACTTTTGTAGGAATTTCCCTATGAGTTCATCTCATGTCGTGATGGATCCTGGTGCCTACGAGTCTAACCAAGAAAAGGCGTTATCAATTAATGAGAATGGGAACCACCGAATACGAACAGCGTTATCAGTGACCCCGTTGTATTTGAAGGTATCACAAAGCTGGAGGAACTGTTTTAAATGTTAACTTGGATCTTCTCTCATCGTTCCTCGAAACTGCAAATTATTTTGGATCATCTGGGTCAGAGCTGGCTTGATCTCGAAGTTATTGGCCATGATGATTGGGCTCATTATACTCCCTTGAACCATATCCAAATTCGGTAGCGCATATTCCCTTAGAGTTCTTTCGTTACATGCCATGAGATTGTTTACGGGTAATTATGGTGGTGGTGGTTGGTCTTCTAAGTTGTTATTGTTAGCTTCATCAAACAGTGGATTCTCGCGAGGTATGTTGCCTACAGTAGATGGTGGATTCTGCATCTGCTATTGCTATTATTGTTGTTGTTGATGATTTCTACATATTATTCTTTTTGGATCTGTGACTTGCTCTATAGGTGTTCCCCTACTATAAGTCATAAACTAAACCCAAAGAAAAAAGATTAGTAAGAATAAGAAAAATAAAATTGTAATTATAATCTAAAAATTTACTAATTATCCTCCTAATATGTAAAAATTAAAATTAATATAGTGATGTTGCCTCCCCGCCTTCTGGCGTACCAACATCCAGAGAAGAAATTTTTCACAAAATATATAAAAGGCAGTATCCGTAAGTATTTTGGTCAGATTGTAATATAGTTACAACAGAGTAGATGAGTACTCCGAGGATTGTACCCAAGGGAGGCGAGCACTAAATTAATTCTAACCTAAGCATAAATGAAAAAAAGAAAAAGGTTTTGGTGAATAAGGATCATAGTTTAACTAAATTATATTACGATGAATAAAAGAAAAAGGTTTTGGTGATTTATACTAACAATAATAATAAAAGAAAGAAAAGAAATAAGTAAATCACGAGAAATCATATAATAAAATAAATCAAATTTGAATATGGGTGATTAGCTCACTTCAATAATTATAACCAAATGTTGTTTCGGGTTTTCCTTTTCAATCAACTAGTCCATACCCCAATAGGATCTTCCGATCTTCTACTAGAATAACGAGTCAGTAATAACTTATCTCTCAACCTCATAGTCCATACTAATTTGGGTTAATTCTCAACTTAATGACTTCCTAGGGTTGCCAGACCTAGGGTTTTAGAATCTTCCTTTCCTGAACAGTTGATCTGTTAAGAGAACCCTACAAAATAGTTAATTAATCATATCTCTACTCGCTAATTCCCCTACAGGAGGATTAGTTCTACATGGATCTAATAAACAATATAAACTTGATAAAAAGAGTAATCATAAATAATAATTCAAGAGTATAAAGTTGAGAAGAAGCCTAATTTGTATTAAAATTGAGCGCAAAATTCTTATAAAGTTTGATTGTGTTTTACAAATATGATTTCTCCCTACAAAATTAAATAACAAGAGCTAAAATAAACCTAAAGCCTAAGAAAAGAGAAAAACTAAATACCAAATCTAAGAAGAGAAAATTTATACAATATGAAAGTTGCCCCTAACATGTGCTAAATGAGCCTATTTATAGATTTTAGAGTGGCCTTCGTCCTTAACCCTAGGTCAGTTGTCGTCCTCGTGCTTAACATTTGATTTGTGAACCAAAATGTCCCTGACTCATAATTATTTCCCGTACAGAGGTGATGTCGTGACACATCAAGTCCTATATCGCAACGTCAAGGGTAGTATGCTAATCTTCAGCGTATCTTAAGGGGTGTGTCGCAACATTCTTGATAACTCTTGAAAAGAGTTATATTGTAGGCCTCTAAACTTGATTAATTGCCTATACTTAAGTAGATATATTATCATTTTTAGGATTTTTTTTTACATTGCATCATGAAGCTTAGATTGTGCTTTCAATGTTACTATATGTTACTTTTCTTGGTGGAAGGAAAGGAATTGTTTGTGTCTGTAGCAGGTGTAGAAAAGAAGAAGAGAAATGAAGAAGTGAAGTATTGTCATGGAAAAAGGTTGGAAAAACTGCCAGCATAAATGCCATGGCAATTCCAAGAACATGTTGACGCAACACTCAGTCCTCGTCACTCTCAGCCAGCTGGATGTATACCAGATAAATCCACCTAAAAAAGAGGGAAAAAAGGTGTGTTCTGAGAGAGGGGACCTACCCTATAAAAGAGAAAGAGAGGTGAATTCAGAAGAGAGGATTTTACACGAGAATTGAGAAGCAGTTCTTCTTCAACAAACTTTCATGAAAATTTTGGAGAAAAGAAGAGAGGGTAGCAGCTACAATACAGAGCAGAGATGTAAGGAAGCGGACGAAGCATTCAACCCTGGGTCTTGCACAATGTTGCAGCACTAGAGTTGGGAGCTAATTTGGCGACAGCTTTCTGAAGTTCTTCCTTCATTATCTCAATTAATTTATGTGAATTTTTATCTATTAAATGATGTTGTTGAATGATACATTTATTTTGGATTTATTCAATTTTTGTTATTTTGAATGCATACATGCAATCTATAGACATAGATGGATGTATGGTATGTTCACAAACTTGTTTCTGAAAAGGTTAGATGAGTTGGATTGTGATCAAATGATACAAGTGAGTACTCGAAAGAATATTCGTATCACTCTAGACATAGAGATGCACTTTGTACAGACTAAGAAAAAAATATCGGGTATCATCCTTGAAGCTTGTAGACAGACAAAGCCTTAGGAATGGTAGCTTCAAGTCTAACTCTTGAAAGAAGAAGACTACTGTAGCTAGAATCTAAATAGTAGACTAGTTAAAATTTTGTCATGGCATTATTATATTTTAAGGATGTAATCTGAGTAGTTCCAACATTCCCACTCAACAGTGTTTTTCCTCACAACTTTGTCTCATTACATTGCCACATCATTTTAAGTTAGTTATCTAATTTTAATATTGCATACGTGATTATCCTTTACAAATTTGTTATTTTGTTTTTGCCATAGCCTGATTCATATAGTTCATAGTGATAACTTAACTAAATCAATCCTAACCGGTCCCTGTGGAGACGATCTTACTAACTACTTTATTACTTGATTTGATGTGTACACTTACACATTCGCATATCATTTCACATGCGACAAGTTTTTGGTGTCATTATCGGGGATCGACAAATTGGTGGATTTTGGTTTGTTATTACCGATGTAATTTTGTTAGTTTTAGCTTATTGAGTTTGTTTTTTATTTTTTTAGGTCTGTTGCTAGTTTATAAGTAGAGGTATTCCCGAAAATGAAGAGTATTATTTTGATCTTAAAATTGAGAGAACCTTGAGGAGAAGGAGAAAAGAATTGCTAGAGATGGCAAGAATTGAAAATAATCCAGACAGAGAAGATCTACTACGTCTGAATGGTAGGGATGCTGATATTCCTCGTGTGATAGATGATATAGACAGACCCATTAGAGAACATGTAGTGCCTATCTTGGATGATTTGAATCCAGGGATTGTCAGGCCATAGATTCAAGGTTAGCATTTCAAGGTGAAACCAGTGATGTTTCAAATGCTACAAATAGTAGGACAGTTCAGTGGATTACCTACTGATGATCCACGGCTGGATTTAAGACTCTTTATGGAAGTCTATGATTCATTCAGGTAACAAGGTGTTCCTGAAGATACCCTGAGACTCAAGTTATTTCCTTATTCATTGCGATATCATGCCAGAGCATGGTTATATGTTTTTCCATCAAGAACGGTAGCATCTTAGAATGAACTTTGTCAATAGTTTTTGCTGCGATGCAGCCCTCCAAACATGAATGCCAAATTAAGGAACGATATTATATCTTTTCAGTAATCCGAGGATGAGACGTATGAAGCATGCGAGAGATTCAAAAAATTACTTAAAAAATGCCCAATGCATGGTTCCCAACATTGGACAAATATGGAAATGTTTTACAATGGATTAAATGCACATACAAGGATGGTAGTTGATGCATCTACCAATAGCACTTTGCTAGTTAAATCATGCAATGACACATATGAAATTCTGGAAAGGATAACTATCAATGATTATCAATATTCGACTACAATGGTAGGTACAGGCAGAAGAGCTGCTGGAGTAATGGAGCTTGATACTATCATCTCATTAACAACTCAAGTATCATCTCTAGTTAATATGATTAAAACATTGAAGAAACCAGCTGTAGTGCAGGAAATAAAAGCAATCGAGCTAACATGTGTTTATTTTAGGGAAGACCATGTTTTTTTATGAATGCCTATCGAACCCAACTTTAGTATGTTACATGGGAAATTTCAATCGGGATAATAATCCATATTCCAATATGTATAATTTAGGCCGAAAACAACATCCCAACTTCAGCTGGAGTAATCAAGGATTGGGAAATTCTAGTAATGTTGCTTAACAGAATGTCACAAGTGCACCATCTGGATATAATCAACCCATGCCATAGAAAAATGTTCAACAAGGTTCAGCATCATCTTTTTCATTGATGGAAGATTTGTTAAAGGAATACAGGGCCAAGAACAATGTTGTAATATAGAGTCAATCTGTATCCTTAAGAGCCTTGGAAAATCAAGTAGGGCAAAATTGCCAATGCATTAAGTTCAAGACCGTAAGGAGCATTACCAAGTGATACTGAAAATCCAAGATCTCAAGAAAAGGAGAATTATAAGGCCACTACTCTCAAAAGTGGTACTCAATTACCTAGAGTTGTTAATGATGCCGCTATTGAAGAGGACAACTCAAATTTCACACATGGAACGAATTCAGAACCATTCGTGGAGCAGTCTACAACTGAGAAGGTCAAACAAAAACATGTTAAAGCATAGTCAGCTCGGGTTGCCAATAAGAATGTCACCGTAAAGCAATCGTAACAAGTTGAAGGAAGGCCACTGCCACCTTTTCCTCAACGATTCCAGAAGTCTAAGCAAGATTTTCAATTCAAAAAATTCTTAGATTTTCTGAAGCAACTTCATATCAACATACTGTTGGTGGAAGCATTGGAACAAGTGTTGAATTATGTTACATTCATGAAGGATATCTTGTTAAAGAAGCATTGGTTAGGGGAATTTGAAATTGTTGCTCTCACTGAATGGTGCACAAAAATGTTGATGAACAAATTGCCTCCAAAGTTGAAGGACCCAAAGAGTTTTACTATTCCTTTTTCAATTGGAAATCATTATCTTGGCAAGGCATTATGTGATTTAGGTGTAAGTATAAATTTAATGCCTATGTCTATTTTCAGGAAGCTAGGAATTAGGAAGGCACGACCCACCACAATCACGCTGCAGCTAGCAGATTGCTCATATGCACATCCGGGAGGTAAGATTGAAGATGTGCTGGTAAGAGTTGATAAATTTATTTTTCCAATAGATTTTATTATTCTGGAGTGTGAAGCTGATAAAGAGGTACCAATTATTCTTAGTAGACCTTTTTTAGTAACAAGTAGAATGCTAATTGATGTGCAGAAAGGTGAGTTTAAAATAAGGGTCAATGACCAGCAAATAACCTTTAATGTATTTGATGCCATGAAGTGTGCAGATGAAAATGAAGAATGTCACGCCATTGGATTTCTCGACTCAGCAGTAGAGAAAGAGGTTACAAAGTTTTGTCACAGCGATTCTGATGACGATGGATATCCATTTGAGCTGACTGAAGCATAAATGATTGGTGAACTTGGTGAACTTATAGAGACCAAGCAATTTGAGTATCGACAAGGGTGGAGTTTCGAATCTTTATATTTTTCAAATCGTTTCTTCAAGCCTCCTAGACATTTTATAGAAGACCCTCCTATTTTGGAGTTAAAGCCTTTGCCATTACACTTAAAGTATGCCTACTTGGGAGATAACAACACTTTGCCAGTAGTCATATTTACAGAATTAACACATGATCAGGAGAAGTTATTAGAAGTTTTGAAGAAATCTAAGAAGACACTAGGGTGGATAATTGCTGATATAAAGGGAATTAGTCCTACTATTTGCATGCATAAGATTTTACTAGAGGATTGCTGTAACATCCCATTTTTAGTAAGTCGGAACAGTGATTTCAGGACCACAAATTTGATGAGTGAATTATTATTATTTTATTATTTTAATGTTAATAGAATGTTAGTTAGATAGTATAAAAATTTTGTTAAGAAATTTTGACGTTTACATGTTTAATTATGTGAAAAGAACTAAATTGTAAAAAGTAAAAAAGTAAAGTTCTACTAGTTAAAGAGATCTATTAGCTATGAATTTTAAAGTGATTTTGGATGAAATTGTCATTTAGGGACTAATTTGTAAAAATGATAAAAGTTCATAGTAAATTTGTGAAATGATGATTTGTATAGATTGATATAGGTCCCTAGAAAAATTGGCTAGCTTGAGAAAATAATGAAAATGTTTAGATTTCAATTTATGAACTTAATGACTAAATTGTAAAAAAGTTAAAATATTAGGGGCAAAATAGTAATTTTGCAAAAATATGAAATACAGACTGAATTGAATAATAAATAATTAAATGAATTGAATTTATCTATTTAGATCAAGATAGAGTACGTACGGATCTAGATCGAGGAAACGCTAAAGCCTCGTATTAGTCGATCTTGTTTCTACGCCCTTATCGTCGAGGTAAGTTCGTATGAATAAGTATTGTTTTTAATGCTAATTTCAATTGTATGTTAATATGTTAGTTTTATGTAATTGAATGATAAATATCCAACGATGTCATGACGGTTATCAAGTTTAGGTTGAACCTTAGGAATTCGTAGGATACAAATCACATGTCATTAGGGATTTCATGTTTTGGGTGCTAGTCTTGAACGTCCTATCGATGGCTGAGGTCCTGTATTTGTTGCGAATACTCCACAGCTCATGTGAGCAGCATCGTGTAGCTTACATTTTGACCCACAGCTCGTGTAAGTAGGCCCATTTCATAGCTTGTGTGAGCAATGATGTAAAGGAAAGATTATGGTTATATGTTAAGCACACTTCGTGTAAGCTTTCCCGTGTATTCGATGATATTCTAAATGGTCCAACGAGCATGAAAAAGAAAGGAACGGTAAGTGTTCAAATGAACTAAATTATGTAATTATGAAAAGGGTTGAAATGGTAAGCTTCAATGGAAGTATGCTTAAGTTAATGAAAATAATGAATTCAAATGAAGTATGTTCATGGATAATGGCTTACCTTATGTTAAATTCATGTGAATTATGTTTGAATGCACTAACATGTGTTATTGATGGTGCTTAGGCTTGTATCAAGCTTGTGGTTGGATTATATTATCCTTAATCTTAATGTTATGTATATAAATTGTAAGTTACGTTCATGTTTTACGAACTTACTAAGCATTATGTGCTTACATAGTTTTCTTTTATATGCTTTATAGATAATTGAAAGCTCGATCGGTTTGGAAGCTCGTCGGAGATCTATCACACTATCCAACATAAACTTCGATAGTTTTTGGCATTTTAGCTAAGGTTATAATGGCATGTATAGGTTAACTTGTTTTGGTATCTAGTTGATGATTTTGGCATGTATAAGTTGTTTGGTACCATTTGATGTTGGTTGAATTATGTCATTTTGATACTTGTGATGTATGAATAGTATGACACAAATGGTAAGTTTATGTTGAAGTACTAATAGTCAAGATATGGTATGTTTTGGGATGGTATTGAACTAGATGTGATTGAATGAAATATGGTCAAGTATATATATAAGTTTAGGTAAGTTTGTATGTTTGCATTCGAGGTGCCTTCTATGGTACATTGGTTGAATGATTTTGGACTATTGAATTGGTTTTGGTCATGTTGGTTTTGGTCATGTTATGATGCCTTGATTATGTGCAAAATGCTTTTAGTTGGTTGCATGAGTTGGTGTGGGAAATGGCTTGATTTTGGCCAATTTCATGTCCACACGACTTGAGACACGGGTGTGTGACTCAGCCGTGTGTTACACACGGCCAGGCGACACGGCTGTGTGTCCCCTGTAGGTTTTATTACATACAAGTCAGGCTGTTACGCGGCCTAGCACACGGGCGTGTATGGCTATTTTGAGAGTTACATGACCTAGTATACGAGCGCGTAGCTTGGTCCTGTGACCCCTACAGTCCAATTTTTCAAACTTTTTCTTATACTTTTCGATTATTTTCAATTTGGTCCCGAATTATTTCTAAGGTATTTCTAGGGCCTCAAGGGCTCGATTAAGGGACGTTATGTATGTGATTGAATGTATTTAGATTATGTTTGCAATGATGTATGAAATGTACGTTTTAATGTTCTGTTTGTATGGTAATGCTTCATACCCTATTTCGACGATGGATTCGGATTAGGGGTGTTACAATTGCCATGGCAAGTCTATTGAATAGTAGAGAAGACTGAACCTTATTATGAAGGAAGTCGTTAAAAAGGAGATTATTAAATGGCTTGATGCTGGAATAATATACCCTATTTCTGATAGTTTGTGGGTGAGCCCTGTTCAATGTGTACCAAAGAAAGGAGCTTTCACCATAGTTAGCAATGACACAACGAACTCATCCCAACTCTTACTGTCATAGGATAAAGAGTATGCATGGACTATCGTAAGCTTAACAAAGCAACTCGGAAGGACCATTTCCCTTTATCGTTCATCAATCAAATGTTAGATAGACTAGCGGGGAAAGCCTTTTATTGTTTCTTGGATGGTTATTCGGGGTATAAGCAGATTTCCATAGCCTTCTATTGAACCTAAACCCTATGCCTGACAACCCTAGGAAGTCATTAAGGTGGGACTTAACCCAAATTTGGTATGGCCTATCCGTGAAGACCTTAACTCTGAACCGGTCTGGACTGTGAGGTCGAGAGATAAGTAGTTCTTGTTGACTTGTTATTTTAGTGGAAGATCAAAAGATTCTGCTAGGGTATCAACTAGTTAATTAAACAAGAAAACCTAAAACAAAAGTTGGTTACGATCACCGAAGTGAATTAATTTCCCACACTCATATTTGATATATTTTATTATTTGATTTCTCGTGGTTTATTTATTTATTTTCTTTCTTTTATTATTATTAGTATAGATCACGAAAATCTTTCTTTTTATTTCATCATAATATAATTTATTTAAAGTAATAATTAAATCTATTTATGCTTAGGTTAGAGTTACTTTAGTGCTCGCCTTCCTTGGG
>JABEZY010262116.1:373-11195 GCA_013467495.1 Gossypium gossypioides
ACCTTACGACCAAACACAGCTTCAACACTGTTTCATAGTACTGTTTTGAGACCATATGCATAGGTTAATGTAAAAATATTTGTACAGTAAAACAAGTTCAAGAATCTTTAGAAATGCCCTATTGCAGCTGCAATCTCTGTCTGTTGCATTACCCATAACAAATAATATGTTTTTAAATGTTATGATATTGAGTCACCTCGACAACCAAATCTCCAAAGTATGGAAACATATTTATAATAATGGATTCTACTTTTTCTTCCAACAATTTTTTGGGTTTGAGATTTGTCCATTTACTTGTGGTTGCGTTCCACTCTTATTTAAATTTGGAATCGAGTAAAATATGTCATAAATTTTTATACTCTTTAAAAAAATTGATATTAATTTTCAGGAATTTAATCTTTATACTTTTCAGTTTTCAAAATTCAAGTCCAACTGTTAACACTGTTAAATTTTTCTTGTAAAATTCAAGTTCATTACAACTCTTTTTTTTTTTAATTGCATGGCTATCAAGTGGGATTTTTTATTTATTTCAAAATATCACACTAATATATTTAACCAACAAAAATTTAATTGTGTTAACAATTGGATCTAAAATTTGAATTCTGAAAAGTAAAGAGATTAAGTTCTTAAAAATAAAAGTATAGGGACTAAATTTTAAATTTTCAAAAAAGTATAGAAACTTATGACATATTTTAACTAAACTAAAATATTCAATTTAAGATTTTAGCCTGTGGTCAAATGGAAAAAATCACATTTTTAGCCCTGAAAAATTTATAGTCCATTTTAAGCTTTTAACATTTGTTTTTTTTAGCTTCCACCCTTTAAAATGTTATAATTTTATAAAAAAAAAATTTAATATTTGTTCCAACATAAAAAATAAAAAAAAAACCCAAATTTTTATAGCTTCAACATTTGCCAGCTTCATTGTATTCCTTGAATTGTCCTTTAGCAAGGATTAGATTATTTTTTTAATAATGATATATGATGATGATTATGATGTTTGAATGTCAATATTTCACTTTTAGCATTTTTTGTAGCTAAAGTAAAGTGGTGTTTAAAAGCATGATTATGATGTTAATATATAGGCACTACCCAACCATGCATTTTTTATCTTAATATCTTTGTTTGTTTGTCAATGTCAAATTGGTTCAACTTTTAACACATTCAAATCAATCAAATTTAAGGTGGAAATCATATTTAATTAAATCTAAGTTTACATTTAAAATTTACTCAATCTCACTCCTCATTTTATTTCATAAATTGTAACATTGTTTAAACTTTAAGGATAGATATTAGACAATTGAAATTAAGAAATGTTAAATAAAATAGAGGAGGAATAATTATATGAAATTTAAGTTATCAATTTCAATTTTCATACACAATAATTTAATGGGGTTAGGAATGGAAGGAAAATAGAGAAAAGGGAAGAGAAAATATAAATATATGATGAACTTCGTAGGTTGTGCATTGATCTGATGGTTAAGGTGTTCACCACCACAAGTTTTTATCAAGTAATTTCTTGTTAATTTTAAGTAAAATGAGTTAATGCAATTAAAAATGAGAGTAAAATTAGCAAAAGTGTCAAAATACCAAAGAAACATAAGATTATCCGAATGTGATAATCGACCCCTAAAAATGTGGTGTTCTAGGTTCAAAGTAATGTTTAAAATTCAAATACGAAAAGCCGACATCGAAATCTCAATATTACATTTCTAAAACTAAAAACAAAAAATAATAATGAAACGACACCTATAACTTGGCTATATATATTGAAATGATAGTGATAAGTGAATAGGTACATATAGTTGAAAGTAATCTCATTTTCACTACTAGGTTGTTTTCGAGAATTCACTTACAAACAATGCCATTGATGATTTGTTTCTACTCAAAACACTATGCGTGAAAAATCCTAAAAGAAAAAGGGTCACCACATTGCCCTTAGTTAGATAAGGGCCCCTTATTTGAGCCCCATAAACACCAACTAGCCCAATGTTTTTTTTTAATCAAATTGGTAGTAGAATTGATCAAATCATCGATTTTTAATTCGACTAATTCATATAAAGTAAATTATTAAAATTCATACAAATATTATAAAATTTTAAAATTAGGTTCACCTATTTCGTATCGATTAATGAGTCAATCAATTTTTTGCCTCTTCATATCAATATTCTAGCTAGCTCTCAATCCAATTAGTTGACTTGATCCAGTTAAAACAACATTACAGTAGCCAGGGGCGAATTTGAAGGGGAGCAACCCAAATGAAAAATTTCTATTTAAGTCCCTATAAAATTATGTTTTAATTTCTCAAATATTTATTATTCAATTCTAACCCCTGTAAAAAAATTTCTAGATTTACCTCTCATAGTAGCCCTGAGCTAATGATAAAGCTATATATATATATACTGGCTTGAACTTAGCAATTGTTCTCCTATTGATATCTAAATTTTTTTAGTCCAAGTTAGCCCTTGAACTTGGTAATTATTGTCACATTTGGGCCTAAACCTTATTTTGGTAAAAAAAAAAATTCAAGATTGGACAAAAATATGTTCAAGTCCTAACATGAGAACAATTGTCAAGTTCAGAGATTAACTCAAATAAATAAAATTCAAAACCCAATATGAGATCACTTATCAACTTCAAACCCAAAATAATGCAGTAGCGTATATATGTATTACTATGTGATCCAATAGCATACAACTAAGTAAAAGCAATAAACAGTATAGTAAATTATCATGGTATCAATAGGTGGTTGGAAGAAAGAGGAGTGGACTTCATCCTAATATAATTTGACGGAATTCAAATATTGGAGTTAACCTTATTGAGATGGTTTTATTTGAATATCACTCAAGCTCGAACATGATTAGTCTAATGTCATAAACAAGTGAAGACCAGAGGAAAAGGGAGAACAAATAGGGGCTTTGGCCTCCCTAAAATGAAAATTTGGCATCTTAGTCCTCCCAAAATTTATAAAATTTTAACTTTAACATATAGTAAAAGTATAATTTACCCCAAAAAAAATTAGAATTTTGATTTAACCCTTTTAAAAATTATCCAAATATAAATTAATTACATTTTAACTTTTAATAAAATATATAACTTATTCTCTAACCTAAAAAATTTATGGATTCCCCAATGGTTAAAAAACAAACCTTAATTATTATGGTAACAATAGAATGAGACAAATGTAGTAACAGTTAAAAAGGAAGCAAAGATAATAATAATGATGAGGATGATGATGATGATGATTCTCTAATAATACAGTGAAAGAAGCATGACCAAAAAGAGAGGAAAAGAAAAAAAGGGGAAAAGAAAAGTGGTGGTGACTTGTAGAAATACCGATGGGGAAATGTGGATCGAATCCGAAGAGAAAACCTTTTACTTTTGTGCACTGCCACTGCTACTGAGAAAAATAATAATAAGAGAGTATGGGGGAGGAAGGTGGGCTATAGCTGTCATCTTTGTGCCAAAGACTTTTTGAGTACCCAACCCTAGTGGTATGATTGCTGTTCCATTTATTTTTTGTTAATTTATTACAACTCCACTTTTTAAAATTCTTTCGTACAAAGAAAGCAAAGGGTAGAAAATTCCCATCTTGCGAAAAAAATAGAGAAATCCCTTTATTATATTCAATCAAATTGTGATTTAGTCCTTTTACTTTTTTGAAGAATTCAAAACGTGCTAACTAGATGACTAACAAATCAGAATAAATATTAGAGAAAGCTTCGATATTTATATAATGTGAGACTCGAACATAGAACCTCAAAATTCTTATAGCTTCAACCTTACTATTGAGTCTAGATTTCATTGATTGTTTTACACTAATATGATATAATTAGATCTTTTATTTTTATATTTCATTAGTTAATCCAAACAGTTAACACACTTAAGTGCTTCAATTAAAATGATGACATAGATTTTTAAAAAAAACACTAATTTGAACTCATTATGCTGACATAGTTTTTTTTTTTGTGTGTCGGAAAAGGTGTTTTCAATAAAAAAAATCTGAATTAACATTTTAACCAAACAGTTATCAATGTTAAACTTTTGGATTAATTAATGACATTATAAAAGTAAAATGATCAAATAATATCAAATTAAAGTATAAAGAATAAATCTATAATTTAAACATATAGGGATCAAAATCAGAATTTAACCAAATAATAATATTGTCTTACTATACTTACTAGTTGTAGTGGTGTATTTCTATTATCTATAGCTTTGGCAATCATTCTCCTCCACTATCCTCTTTCCTTTGGGTGCTAAAAGAAAAAAGAAAAAAGAAAAAAAAGCCTAAAATCACTAGTTCACTATCCATCCTCTTCTCTTTTCATCATTGTCAAATACTTTCCCTAATAGTTTTAATAAAACCAAGCACTAAAATAAATAATTATTTCAATCCTAAATAATTAGAAATTTTTATATATTTACATAAAATAAATTTCCTTAGTACACATTTTTAATAGAAGTAAATCACTATCATACATATTATAAACAAGTAATTTTTACGTCTCAAATCCATGACGTGAATTGTGACATGAACATCCACGAATAACGAGTCAAACATTGAATTTCTCCGTTTTATAAATTTAAAATGGACTTGTTATTATTCATGAATTATCTTAGTTTTATATTTCATTTCGTTAAAAGAATAACCAAATACGTTTAATTAGTATTTGAGGATAGAAGTTGATAGAAAGTAGAATAAATTTAAGTTGGCGTAAACACATTCGCACGCCTTTTCACATGACATGTTTTAGAGATAGTTGCATGTGCAGCTGCAATTAAAAGAAGATATGCAAATCAACCCGATAATGTTCTTATTCCACACTCTACGACGTTCTTTTTTAGTCTTTTTACATTAATGTTAATTTCTATAGGCCATACTAATCGTTAATTAACTGACGTGAGACTGATCAAACTTTTTGTCTCCTACAGTTGGAAAAGGCAGTGATTTTAGGTTTTAAATTTTATGAGTTTTTGAGTTCTACTATAAACTCTCGTCATGTATACGTTTTAGTTCGATTAATAATCAATTCTTAATCTATTTATACCGTGCCAATTCTTGTCCGATATATGTATTGAGAACTGTACAAACTCAAGTCTTAAAATAAAATAATGATAAAAGAGAGGTTGGTAAGATGTAGAATTAGTGAGATTAAATCTCACTATTATCAAGAAAGAAAATATTACTAAAATGAAGAGAGAAAAAGACGGACTCTTTGGATTACCTAATTAGTGGGTAATCAATTTCCTAATGGCAATGTTTTGTATATGATTACATGATAAATTTAAGATTAAATGAAGAAAACTACATCTAATCTCACACATTAACTTGGTTAATAAATATCATAATATGACAAAGACAGCTTATATTAATCTTATTATTTGCTAAAGTGGACAGTTTGATGTTCAATTCGTTGTCATGGACGTACATCGGAAGTAGGTATATAACATGCATGATTAGTGTCACTTAATACAATTTCAGTTGCAAAGATTATATAGTACTAATTATTTTTTTTTTATCAAAATGTCAAAGCCTTGTGTGATGTAAAATTAATTTTAAAAATCTGATCAAATGAAAACGACTTTAGGTCTAATTGGTGTGTGACAGACAATTATCCGAGCATGACAGCATCTGTTTTGTTTTCAGCTGTTTCATGAATTTAAGTTAAAAGGTTCATGGGGGTGGGAGGTTTGATTTGCCTCGATTTCTTGTTCAAAAATTAAAATTAACATATTTTTAAATTTTAATTAGTGAAATGAATTATTTGGATGGATCGTGTTCAGACTCGAAAATTTTTTGGAATTGAGTTTCGGTCTGACTCAACGTAGTTCATGAACACCTCTAATTCAACTTGTTAACTAGCAATTTTCTATAACTATTGAAATTCAAAGTTTTGATCTCATTAATGGGATAACTATAAAAACTATACATGAACTTTGAACCAATGTTCAACGCCATACATAAACTTTGATTTTGTGTGGTTTTATACAAATCACTAATAATGTTCTCAAATTAGCATCATTTTACATTAATATATTATATACACAAACAATTACGTTAATCCAACATGAAAATAAATGTAAATATTTATTTCTTTAAATATGTACAATTGAATCAAAATCAATGTATCAAATTCCACATTGAACGATACTGTATATAAATTTGACATTTATCCCTTCAATTAATTTAAAGCATTTTTTAACTTTACCTTATTCGACTTCTCTAGACCCAAAAATGACCCAAAATCAAAATAATGTGATTGAAAAGAACTCTCATAAAATATGACCGAAACTTGAAATAATTCAAAATGATTTAAACCCCGACATAATCTAATTTAAAAAACTCAAATAACATAAATCTAAAATATTTCGAATAAAAAATTGACTCCAACAAACTCAACTCCGATCAATTAAATTGTGGCAGTAGAGTAGATGGTATGTACTGCATTTTGTATTTCGACTTTTTTTCCTAACTTCAGAGTTGAGATGACACGACTCAGTACTTTTTTTAACTCACTCCACATTGATGTGAGCATTGTTTTCACAAATGGTACCACCAAAAATTTACTTTTAAGCCTATGGAGGTCAAATTTTTTCAATTAAAAACAAAGTATACATTAACATTGTTTTCCTTTTTCTTTTCTTGTGTTTATTTTTTTTTCTTAATTTATTGCGTTTAATGTTTTTTATTAAAGAAAGTGTAGTATAACATTTAGCATAACACATTAACCAAAGCAAAACCATAAATCCCACATTAATTGAAAAGAAAACATTCCTTAGCTCATTTTTTGAGCTATAAATAAGTGTGAGACTCCCTTTTATTCGAGTTTTGTTTTTTTATAGTGATATTTGAATACGATCGGATCATATTGGTTAAATTAAGAGTTGATCAACATGTTAATTTGGTTCAGAGCTTGTAAAAAGTTAAAATTTGAGGAAAAAAATCAGTTGTTATTCAATTTTATAAAATTTTAATTATTATTGGATCAACAATTGAATCGATTAAATCGAGAATCGATAATCTAATTGGTTCAATCTTCTATCTGATTATTGAAAAATTAATTATATATAATATGAGAAAGAAAAAGGAAAAGTTTAATTTTAAATCACTCAATTATGATTTTCCAAATGAGACATTTAAAAACTTATTAGTTCTCTATAAATAGAGCCTTTGGATTAAAGTTGAAACATCCAATCTCGAGTAAATTAAATTAATACAAATACACTTTCTTTTTGGTTTTCCTTCAAATTACATTCCGAATTTGAATAATTCAGAAGGTACGATAAAAATTGATCAGTTCAAAATAAAGTATTATATCCTAAAAGTAGAATTTATTAAATCCTAAACTAAATTAGAGGAGCAATTGAGATTCTCAACATCCCATTGGCTAATATGCTTAAACTCTATACAAACACACATATGAACATTAATGTTGGTAGTGAAATAAAACTGTCGGTCGTAGGTCATCAAATATTTACTGTTTATTACAAAAGAAGAAATGAAAAGTTAACTTCGCAAAAATGTCATGTCAAAACTACTTGCATTCATCTTTTCAATCAACTCAATTGAAACCACAAAACTTATGGCACCTTCCACACAATGTGGGGACTCAAACCATTGAACCAATCCTGATCCCAATTTATGAAAGCTTTGTACACACAAATAAATTTGACATACAAGTGGGGAACTTTACTCACCATTCTTCATACGCCAACCTCAAATCTTAAAGACGAATGCATAAATGGATCAGTTGAACTAAAATTGATAGTTCATTTGATTTTATCGGTGATATAATAAGAAAATAAGTAAATTTATTGTAAATCGATAAAAAGACAAAAACTCAATTTTTAAAAATAAAATTCTAAATGCATGAATCATATTACAACCTAATATATTATTTAGCAAAGTTTGATATTTAAGGCATATACTTAAGAGGTTTTAAATTATTTTTTTTCTTTTCATTTCCAAATTTTTTAAATAAAAATAAAATAAATAAGCAAAAATAAACCCAAAATGGTGAAGAAAAAAACAGATTTATATTTGTCGTGATAGAGAAGATGAGGGCTTTTTCTCTCTGCCGACGCTGTCCGTGGCGTTACTGTAATTAAGGCTTGATTTGGCTTTAAGCACCCCTAGGCTCGAATGTAAACGTGGCTCCTTTCCGTTGCCACGTGTAACCCTCAACCTGTTTTTTTCTCATCGTGGACCCCACGTGATAAAAATGAGATTATAACAACACAGAAACGTGTGGACAGTGGGGACCACGTGTCTTTTCTATGACACACTATCTTTTTATCTTTCTCTTTGAAACTGCCCCTCAGTTCCCTCGGATGCTGCATCCAGTATTACGGATCTCACCCTTTCTAACGCGCTTCCATTTGTGTTCATCGTCCACTCGCGCTATTATTAGGTCTCGCGTTTCGACGGTACCAATTTGTGGATTTATTAGTACCGTTTTCAGCTTCATTGTTACCCTGCATGCTTGGTTTAACACAACTTCCAATTTACCACCTTCGTATCAACTTTTATAATTTCGATATCGTATCAATCAAGTTCTTTTTATTGTGAATCGAGAAACACATAAATAGAAGGTTTCTTCTTGAAAGTATGTATACACATTTTTGTACAAACAGATTCACACGTTGAATATGTTTTACGTCAGATTCGATATGATACTAATATATTCATAAGTTGTTAACTTGAATCTATATATGAAATAGAAGTGATTAGTTGTTGTGGTTGAGAGTGGTGAATAGCTAATTTTAATTAGAGTGGTTGGATGTAGCTGGTGCACTTGAAAATAGTTCAAACATTAAAGTCTTATCAATTTAAATAAAATTTTGTTATAATTAAACATACTTAAAATAACAATTAGGTAAGGGATTAATATATTCCTAAACCCTAAAGCTTTATATTATTATTCATCTCTGAGTTAGTTTGCTTTTGCCTATCAATTTAACTGGGAATGGGTACGTAAATTTTTCCTAAAAATAGGAACACATTATGTCCTATTCTAAGAGAGACTGACTTATGCACCGTGTCTTGCACGCGCCTTAAATTCCATCTTCACGCCCTTGTGGAATCACCATGACACGCCCTCCTATGTAAAAATTAATAATGCTTTAGTCCTTCTATTATGTTAAAATTTGCGATTTCATCATTTTATTTGACATTTGATATTCGATCATACATTTAGGTTTTGGTGAAAGTTTAGTAATGAATTTATATGTTAATCCAATGCTTAAAGTCATTTTTAAAAAAAATTATACCATTACCTTAATGGTATCAATTAAAGGTATTGTCTATTTGGACTTATTTACAGTAATATAAAAATGAAAAAAATTAAATTATATCAAATTAAAATAAAAAAATTAAATCTTATGTTTTAGATAATAGAAGGGATAATAATTTCTGCAGTGTTATTAGATATTGCGGTAGTGAGTTTTATCACGAGTAAATAATATTTTTCTAAATTATTTTGGGTTTATGTTATATGTTGATTATATTTAAATTTATTTTAATTTAAGTTTAAGTATCTTTTTATTTTTAATTATTTATTTGTAATTTGTATTATAGGTAAAATGATTATAAAAGCTTTTGTATTAGGAGTTAGATTGTATTTTGTATTTTCTATCGCAAAATAGAGAAATTAGTTCTTGTACATTATATCAAGGATCAAATTAGTCATTTTGTTAAAAAATTCATCAATTTCTATTATTAAACACCGATCCCTATATATTAGCATAAGATAAACTGTCTGATTATTCTATCAATCACGCTAATTTTCAATAGTATAAATTAATTAAATTTTTAACAAAAATAATCAATTTACTTTACAATCTATTTCAAAAGCAGTCACGTTACTTTTACGTTACTGTACTTGTAATTATACTTGTACAGGTAAATTCCTTAAAAGAATCTATTGTGAGAAACAATCGTAGCCGTCAAATGGAAGATCGGAGGGATATGAAATTCCAGCAGTGGTTGGAATTGAGAAATGATCAAAAAAAAAAAGGCAATTAACGATGTTGTGGTGGGCAGTAACAGCTACCTGTTAATGGTCTGAAAAAAAAGACTGTCAGAAACCAAACAGGTTTTTGACTTTTATTATTGACTTTCTTTTTGGAGGTTAGCAACCTAGGAAATGTAGGTTTCACAGTTAAAACTGTTCACCCCGTAGCCACGTCATTTGCCAGTGTCCACTACATTTACGCTCCATGCATTAATAGAAAAAGTTCAAGCCATGGATTTACCCCTTGTAAAAAAAAATTATCATTCATGATTTTTCGGTTAAATTATGTTATCAATTTTGTACCATACATAAATTTACATATTTAGTCCATATTTTTTAATTAAATTATTTCTCATCTTTATATTTTTCGAATTACTAAATATCAGTCGCTAAATCCATCAATTAGTTTTTCTCTGAATGCTATGTAGAAATAGATAATTAACTTACAATATACAAACGATAATATGTTTTTTTTAATAGAATTTGAAAGTCTTTTACGTATATGGACTAAAAATGAAGTACAAGGAATAAAAATGTATTGATAACATAAATTAACTTTTTTCAAATAATATCTAAAACTACATATAACCCTTTCTCAACCTTTAAATAAGAAGATAAACGCGTTTCAGTGCGCTCAAACACACCTCCTTCTACACTATAGCAACAATACCAATATTAATCGAACTAAGACTCAATCGACTTCAACGTGGATATTTGAATACAAACAATCCATCGTATTTAATCGAATACAAACTTTAAACTTCATTTGGATCATTTAGTTTTTTTTAAATTTTATAATTACAAGT
>JABEZY010262176.1:0-11146 GCA_013467495.1 Gossypium gossypioides
TGTCAATTCCATTAAGACAAGTGGATTAAAAATTCCACATGGCAAAACACCATATGTCCACGAAATTGGTTTATTTGTTTTTATTTGTTTCATAAAAATGATATGGAAAATGTAATATTTTTTATTTTATTTATTTTTCTGAAATTGAAAAAAAATTAAACCCTTCTCTTTTGATTTTTCTATGCATTCTCTCTAAAGCAAATTGGAATCCGGACAAATAGGCACCAGACCGCTGTGCCTACCGCTATCATCTTCAGTGGCCGTGGAACCCAAAAGTCATACACAGCCTCTTTAAGACATCCTGAACTCGAATTCAATGTCAAACTCTCTGAAAAATGCCCCAAACCACACGAATCTAAGCTTGAACATTCTTACTTCTCCTTGCCCGATCTCGAAATCTGACTATCGGATGGACCTTGTTCCAAACTATGTTCTACTCCTCTGTCAAAGATGGCTCTTCACCATCTGGATTTTGGAAGAAAATGCTCCATGATTAAATTAAATAGTCAACAATGTATCTAACAAAAATTAAATAAATAAAAATAATTAAAAATTAACGTAGTATCTAACTCGTCTATCTTTCTACTATTATTATTTTACAAAGCAATTTAATTAATAACAATTTTCACCGTCGCAATCCCTGGCAACGACGCCAACAACTTGATCGTTGCAAACGTGCGAACATTTAGAGTAAAAATCATGCAAATAAAATATATATAGTTAAGTATGATATCTACAAGCGAACAGATCAAATTTCGAATATAATTTAGTGCTACAACGAAACACTAGTCAGTATTCTAAAGATCATACCTAAAGGATTGCAGATTGGAGAATTTATTGTTAAATTAATTATCAAAACTAATTACTAATATAATCGAGTCACGAATTAGTAGCGTGAATCCAAATTAAAATATTAATTAAATTAATTAACCTAGATTAACTTAATGAAATTTCCTATTCCTAGTGTCAACGATGCGAGCTCTCGACCTTTGATCGATTAAATCCCTAATTATCTAATTAAGTGATTAATTAATCTTAATTGAGTCTTTATCACCCTTAGTGAGAATACCCGTCAAGTCTCATCTTTACTAAGGATTACAACGTAAGTCACCCTTTCGGTCTCTTCCCAGGCATACGGTTCTCCGTCAGGTCTCACCGCTTTGCACAAGTTATACATGACAGGATACCCTTTTGGTCTCACCTATCTAGATATTCTATTAGGGGTGTCACTTCCTAATATACTAAGTACACTTGAATAAACACTCAATTTCAAATAAATAATTACTTAATCAATAAATCAGCTCTATAACCGAAACATGTCAAATATAAGTAAAGCATAATAATTTATTCTAATATTCATACAAACACTAATTGATCAGGTTAACAAAATTATATATAAAAAAAGATAAGAGAAAGCTCATAAATAAATATAAGCACGGTTTCAGAGCAATCTCTGCTCGCAATCATCTTGACATTGGAATAGATTTACAACAGGAATATAAAAATAAAACTAAACGAAGACAAAGAAAATAAAATTGTCTCTTTAGGTCTAGCCCCACTAATGAGGTTATAAAGCTATTTATATAGGCATACATTTGGGTGCTAGGTGCCTAAAATGCTCTTGGAGTGATTAGGGTTTAATTAAGGAACATGACCCTAAGTGGCCATTCAAATTTGATTGAATATTCTCAAGTTTTTTAGTGTCTTCATGGCATCGAGAAACTCCTCACCGCAACGTCATCGTGACGATATTCTTTCCAAGTTTGTCGTGTTGTCATGACGTGGGGAAAATTCCTGTACTACGACACAAACCTCCCTATGTCGTGACACGACCATCGTCCCTTGTGCTCCTTAACTTGAAATGACATCCCACACACTTAAATAGCCTATTAGTTGTTCTTGAG
This sequence comes from Gossypium gossypioides, assembly GCA_013467495.1. Taxonomy (NCBI): domain Eukaryota; kingdom Viridiplantae; phylum Streptophyta; class Magnoliopsida; order Malvales; family Malvaceae; genus Gossypium; species Gossypium gossypioides. Next base: position 1,905 of record JABEZY010262176.1, read on the forward strand.
GCCCGAATTGGCCTAACAGATCGTTGAAACACTTAAAACATGTGTAAAAAAACTTATTTTGCTAATATTTTGATCTAAGCTACTAATATTGAAAATGAAATAAATAAACTTAAAACGGCTAGAAAATAAAGTCGTTAAGTGCTGAAAAGTACCTAAACTACCACTAGAATTTGTGGGATGTCACTTGTGCGACTAGAACCTCAAGCGACATTGAGCTGAGAAAGCCTGAGGAAAGAATACCCAGAATATAGTTTGGGGTTGGATCGGATTCAGCATCAAATGCCTTGTAGTTTGGATGTCATATCTGTCGAAAATAAGGCATTATCAGTGGAGTTGATCGAAGGTGTTGGTTTATGTACATTGACGGAAGAACAAACGACAAATCAAAGTGTTGAGGACCAACTGGAAATTCTTCTACAATGGTAATACAGATTGTCCCAGTTTTTAAAGGGCTTTTATGTTTTCTTTTAATTTTTTGTTTTACTTTTTTGTTTTCAATTTTTCTTGATTGTTAATTTTATTTTAAGTTTTAAATTTAGTGTTTTCTTTGTTTTCCACAACAGGTGTTAAGATAGTGGAGTGACGAAATCAAAAAATTTTAATAAATCAAAAATTGGTCTCAAAGTCACAACATGGAAGCATCAAAGTCGTAACATCCAAATCAGAATGTTCTGTCATGACGAGGTAAGATTGGGTATCATGAAAATCTACGTCGAGGCCGCGACTACATAACTTGGTGCCATGACATATAGTAAAGGGTCATGTTCCATTAGAAATTATTTATTTTAACGTTTTGTTATCCTTTATTTGTAACAACCCGTTCTTAGTGGTGCCAAAAATAGTGGTTTCGAGACCATGATTCTGACAATTGAGTCAGTATTTTATTATTTATTTAATGTTTATATGGTTAAATTAGGGTCATATCAAAATTTGGTTAAGAAATTATAGTGTTTAAATGATTAATTAGGTAAAAAGGACTAAATTGAAAAAGGTGCAAAAGTTTATTTCTATTAGCTAAAAGGATCAAATGGCTATGGAATCTTAAATTAATGGACTTAGTGGGTGAAGAAACCATATATTATGTTAGTGGATAGTTATGGACAAGGTTTATTTGAAATTGTTAATTAATAATAAGGGTCAGTTGGTAAATTAGTAAATAAACATAAAATTTAATAATAAAACTCTTCTTCTTCTTCATTTGGATGTTTCAAAACTGATTCTCCATTTCTATCCATCTAAAGCTTTCGGCTAAGCTCAATCTTTGTGCATGGTATATGTTTGATGCCCCATTTTTAGTGATTTTTATGTTTTTGAGTTGTATTAGCTTAATCTAGCTAGCTCGGGGGTCAATTTGTGAAGTTTTTAAAAGTATAGGGACTTTCCATTAATGAGTTTGTATTGTTTGTGAATTTAATTGATAGATTATTAAGCTTGGTTGTTAAATAGACATATTTTGTTAAGTGATTTTTTATGATTTTAAGGTTAAGGGCCTATTTGAAAAAATAGTAAAAATTAATCGTAAAATTGTAAAATGGTGAAAATATTGGGTTGTTATGATCCCATAGGAAATTTAGCTAATAGGGTTTTTATTTAAAAATGGTGAAATTGCAAGTTTTGGATTTAGGGACTAAATTGCATAAAAGTTAAAATGTTAGGCGTAAATTTGTAAATTCTCATTAAAATGAGTTAGAAGCTTGAATTAGTTGTTTTAAACTATTTTAATTGTTTAATTGAATGAAATTATTATTTAGATCAAGAAAAAAATCAATTGGACTTGAATCGAGAAAAAGCTAAGGTGTCAGATTAGTCATCGGCTTTACTTATACAACTATTTTTGTCGAGGTAAGTTCGTATAAGTATTAAACTTGTTAATTGTTGTTTTGATTGTATGATAATTAATGTTATGCTAGGTATATTTTAAATTGATACTAATAATACGATGTTTTGGATATTGGATGGTGTAATAGTCCCGTTTGAACCTTCTGAATACTTAGGATACAAATGACATGTCATTAGGGATTATACGGTTTCGGGTGCTGGTCCTAGATGTCCTACTACTGGCTGAAGTCTTGTATTTGTTGCAAATTCTCCATAGCTCGTGTGAGCAGCATCATGTAGCTAACATCCCGACCCACAGCTCGTGTGAGCATTATAGAGATGGTTACGATTACATGTAAAGGCACACTTTGTGTGAGCATTTCTCAAGTATCCAATGTTATTCTAATTGGTTTAACGAAAAATTAAGGTTTAAAATGAAAAGGTATGTATATGAAATGAGCCATGTTTTGAGAATACGAAATGGGAAATGTAATGTATGTAATTGGATTGAAAAGGTAACAATTGAATTATGTGATGGATGATTTATATATTGAAACCTTTTCCATGATATGTGTCATGTTTCATTAGTTGATATGTTCTCAAATGTATCTACTAACCTTGTGGTGTTGTGCTTAGGAAAGGAAAGTATGCTTAAGTATATGAGTATGCTTTAGTGGTTTAATCATTTATGTTCGGTAAGTTAAGTTCCTTTATACGAGCTTACTAAGCATTAGTTGCTTATTTAGTTGTTTTCTTTGTTTTGTAGATCATCGGAAGCTCAATCAGTTGGAATCTTGTCGGAGCTCTATCACACTATCCGTCAACTTTTCTGGTAGTTTTGGTTATTTTGACTAATGGTTATAAAGGGCATGTATAGGGCTTATATGTAATAGGAGTTTTAACTATGTTTTTTGGGCAATGTGATGTGGTTATGTTTCTTGTGTATATGTTTTGCTTTTGACTTGTAAATGCATGGGTAAATACATGTCTTTTGGTCACTTTTAAATGCATTGTGAAAATATAGCTTATGTCTTATTGATATGTGAATGAGGTAGTTCAATAATGTGTGGATCAATGTAATGTATGTTTAAGGCATGAAATGTAGGTTTGAATGAGTTGAATTGGTGTGTGAATTGAGGTGCCTTTTGATGGCATATTGGTTAGGCATAGGATGGATTAATATTTGGCATGTTTTTGGTGTTTTAAATGTGCTTTTAACCACTTGAAATAAGGCTAGGTATGGTGTGTCTTGGTGAGCAAGAATTTAGGTTTGATTTGGCTTGTTTTAGGGGGCAACTTATTCTGCACACGGCCTAGGACACGGCTTGCCACATGGCTATGTGCCACACATGATCACTCCACGTAGCCGTGTGTTTCAAGTTAGCATGTAACATGGCCTGCGACACGGTCGTGTGGCCATATTTTTAATATACACATGGTTTGGCACACGACCGTGTTGCCCTAGTTCGAATACCCACATGAGCAAACACACAGGTTGGGACATGGCCATGTGACCCTTATTTCTAAAATTTTCAAGTTTTTCCAAAATTTTATGTTTTGTTTTGAATTGATCCCTGGATGTTCCCAAACTGCTTTTAGGGCCCTGTAGGCTCAGTTTAAAGCCCGTAAGTGTATTTTTACCATAATTAGATTGAGTTATTAAATGATAATATTTAAATTGCATAATTGTTTTGTATTGAAGTTGAATGTTTTGTTTTGTATGGTAATACTCTGTAACCTTAATCCAGCGATGAAAACGGGTTAGGGGTGTTACATTGTCAACACTTTTTTTTCCTATTTTTATTTTACGTTGGTAGTATTATGTTTCATGTTATTTGATCGTAGTGTTTTCTTTCCCGTGAGGTGTCTTTCCGTACGCTTAGAGCACACGGGATCTTAATGATAGTTAACGACAAGGATGCAAACTTTTTCAGGGAGGTTTCCTTGTTTACACTTTATGTCTTTATATTGAGGATAATGTACGCTTTAAAGTGTGGGGGAGGGAGTACATAGGATTAATTTGCGTGTTTTTTATGTTTTGTTTGTTTCTTATATCATTTTATAAACTCGAAAAAGATTCTATTTATTTGGTTTGAATTGCATGATGCTTTGATTATGTTATTATTGTGACTAATTGATTGAGAATGCTAAAGTATGTGTTTATTTTTTGTCAAACATGCAATTTGTAACACCTCAATTCGACAAGTCAACCGACAAATGAAGATGTTATCGAAAAAAAGAAATCATTATGTAAAATAAAAAATAAAGGTTTCAGTAGTTACGCCATTCAATATGAATCAGTAAACCAATTTTTAAATACTGCTCGATGGGTTATAGTTTATATAGCACATTTTTATGGAAGATAAAAGTACATCGAAAACATCCATGACATAAAAGTTAAAAATTTGGTGAAATGCCATCATTCGATTTATACAAAAAGTTATATGAAGGAAATCCCAAATTCATTTCATACATCATTCAAACAAAAGAAAATGGCACTACAGACCACCCCGATTGATATACATGTTACAAACTAAACAATGAATGGCTCACAAACAAGTTCGCAGTCTTGTTGAGTCCCTTACAAGAGTCCGCAGTGCTTTACAAAACTTGAAATGGTAGAGAAAACTATGTAAGTTCAAAATAAACTTAGTGAGTTCCAAGTATAAATGGATAACCTTTTTATCAATGTTTCAAGGAAACAAAATCAATCTAAATAATTAAAATATTTGATATTACCAAACAACTTACACGCAAATGCAAAATTATAATTGTGTACAATCCATTGGTGGATACATATCACAAATCAATTATTGTTCATTGTTGGATAATGTTCACTTCTAAGTGCAAGTCACCATTAACTTCAGTTTTTATGCAAATATTAACTATATCCAGTTACAAATCACAGGTAATTTCAAAGCATAACTAGAGATAGTTCACATGTGGATATTTATTATTGCTAAGTACATTTCATGTGGATACTCATCCCAACTAAGCACTATTCACGTACAGAACCTTTACGTAATACATGTATGCTTGCATGGAATAGTTCATGGACCCCTTCTTTGTGTTAGCTTCTGATCCATTCAATGCTCCGAAGAGCTATAGTTTCATATTCACGATATTGCTCCTTAGTGCCAATATTCATTTATCCAACCGAACCTCTACAAATCCTCCTTGTTAATTCAAACACTTATGTGTTCCTTTGCAAAGCTCGAACATTCACCAATCATGGTTTTCATTTACATGCCTTACAGGAGTAAAATCACATATCATTTCATTTTCTCCATGCATTTCTCCTATCACATTCACATCTCAATAGTTTCCTCTATTTCCTCCCTTCCACCTTTCTAGATACGGAGCTTGTGCAAAAACTTTGGACAAGAAAGCCCTTGTGACGAGTATTGCATGTAAAGGACAACCTTTATGGCAAAACTCTGGATGGGAAAGCCTTTGTGGTAGAACTTTGAAAATGTAAGCCTTTTGTGGCAACCTCTGTTTAAGAACGCCTTTATGACAAATCTCTACAAGAAAATGCCTTTGTGGCAATATCTATGAAGAAAGCCTTTATGGCGCAACCTAAGGTCAAGATGCCTTAGTGGCAACTTTGTAAAAGAAAACCCTTGTGGCAAATACAAAGGAAGCCTTTGTGACTGTTTAAATAATGAAATGCCTTCATGGAAAATTTTGAATGAATGGCGTGTAAGGAATTTGGAAAGAAGGGCATAAACGGTCCTCTGAAAGCAAACTAAAAATAGGACTTTAAGGGTAAGGTAAGTGTAAGATATAATGTATGGACAAGTAGAAGAAACTAAGTATCTAGTGAACTCTAAAAGAAAGGTACCGTATGTAAATGAAATGACAAACCTCGTATAATAACAAGAAAAGAACAATGAAGCCAGAACGCGCTAGAATAAATGGCGAATTGAGGATATGTGTTATAGGCATGTATAGATAGCACCCTAAAGTAAGGAAGATATGGGTGAACTCTGTGTTAAGTAATGGGCGTAGTTAACCCCGCCGAAAGGTGGTGATAAATTTAGTAAGTACAAAATAAAATTTTAAAGTCTATTAGTAAGGTAAACGAAGTGATTAATGACTATGTGAAGATAAGATTTAAGAAGGGACATAGAAAGTGAAGAGATATTAAATATAGTACGCTCAAAGGAAAGAAACGACCATTTGAGTCTGGAATTTGTTCTCTTGTAATCTATTATTTTGTGTGAGCTATCTGTATGTGTGAGCCCGTATATGAAAGATATGACAGTCAGTAAAGACTATCTTGCAAGTATGATTTCACAAATAGGGGATTCGTTCTTAAGAATCCGCCTACATGTTATCTGATTTAAACAAATGACTACTAAGAATGGGTTATTTGTTATTGCAAAACAGAGGCAGGACGAGATGGGCTATCAAATCTGTCTACTCGATTGAGGTGAGTAGACTTGCATTATTAAGTTGTAACAGGGCCTTCTTTATGAATTCGCTTGTACATTATAAAAAGCGTGAATCTGCATACTTGGATCTGAAACAAGAAGCTATGAGGATTGTAATATGAATCTTAGTTCGTTACAACATGCCACTAACAGAAGTTCGCAATAGGGACTATTCGCCAAGATCAGTTATATGGAAATTATCTATAGGTTAAATTTCAAAAGTTTGCAAGTAAGTAACCACAAGGATATCCTCTCAAGGAAATAGATGTATAAGGAACAACAAATGCAACTAGTGAAGATAGAATCTGCAGAGATAATTTGTCAAGAGATCAATTGCTATTAAGTCGGTATCTTGGTTTGCATCTATGAGATCTCATCAGTAGGAGTTGTATGTGTTCTAGGCTCCGTATAACCATACATGGCATCCTTTGTTTTTAAGTTATCAACAATAAATCAACTACAATCAAATAATATGAATTATTTCTCCAGAATGCGTGAGTAAACAAGCGATGGTATCGTTGAGGATGATGTGCCAAGTACAAGTAAGCTAGTTCATGTGACGTAAATACCACACCAATGAAATCGACGTACTATCATAATGCAAACAAATGAAACATGAATTTTAGGCCATAAAATGCAAGCGGGTTACCGTTGCATCAATAAGGTATGAACTCGCTAAGTTCTTTAGAACTTAACCATGTGTTATAATGTATTGCAGGTAAAAAGGGAAATTTGAGAGTTCATGAGGGACACGGACATAATCCTTAGATGTAATTTGCATACAGTGGGACGACCTAAAGGCGAAGCATCATGGTCTCAGTCGTATTTTTAATTAAATAGTTAGTATATAATTCTAATGTCAAGAAACTAATGAATAGATCGAAGTTACTTTGTGAAATTATTGTACCTTAAATTATCATTGAAATTTATTCTAGAAATTTATGAAGTCAATTAGTAAAGGTGTTATAAATGTTATTTCTTATGCACTGTTTTAAATATGAGAACTGTATTAATAATTGTGCTAGTTAATTTAGGATATGGAGAGTAGCGCTCTATAATTCGGATTTGGCGATCGGGTCAGGTGTAAGGTGTTACATAAGATATGACAATCCGTCAGGACTATCTTGCATGTATGATTCCGCAAATAGAGGATTCGCTCTTAAGAATTCACCTATAGGTTATCTATTTCTTAGGGTGGACAATTTTGAATGGTTTATCTATTGTTGCAAATAGAGGCAGGAAACAACAGTCTGCCAGATTGAGATGAGTATATTTTTATTCATCTGTAATGATATTTTCCTTATGAATTTGTCGACATGTTTCAAAAAGTGTAAATCTGCAGATGTAGGTCTGAACATGAATCCAGAAGTATCGTAATACGAATTTGAGTCCACGGGACAAGCTACTAATGGTATTTTGCAATAGGAATTATTCATTAGGTTTGTCTTATTTGGTTATTTGGATTCGTTGGTGCACGATGTGTTAGAAAATATCTATGGGTTTTCTTTCATAAATCCGAAAGTGAGAATCTGTAAGGAATCCCTCCCAAGGAAGTAAACATATATGAATCGACATTTAGATATTACATCTATGAAATCATATCAGTGGAATCCTTATGTGTGCGAGGCTTTATATAGCCAATTGTGCAAACTTTTGCCTTTGTGACGTTAGTAGTAAGACAAATGCAATTGATTAAGATGAATTATTCTCCTAGAGGAGTAAGTAAATAAGCGATGGTGACGTTAAAGACAACATGCCAAGTACAAGTGAGCTAATTCGGGTGATGTGAATACTACGCCAATAAGATAGATGAACCATCCTAATTCAGACAAGTCTAACCTGAATTCTAAGCTATGAAATACTAGTGTGCTAGCGCAATGTTGATAAGGTATGAGAACTCACTAAGTTCATTAGAACTTGTATATGTGCTATTATGTGTTGTAGGTAAATGGAGAAAATTTGGGAGTTTGAAGAGGGACCAGGCCAGAATTTGTCGTGCTAAGGCAACTTTGTTTCTCAGTCGTAATATGCATACAATGGGGCAGCCTAGAGGCGGAGCCTCAGGGTTATAGTTGTAGTTGTAGTTAGCTATGATCAAAATGTTATTTTAAAACCTAAGCAAATAAACAACATGTTAAAGTCTAGACTACTTTGTAAAATATTATGTATATTAGATTAAAGTATACAATTGGAAGTCAACTCATATACATTGCGAGGTTAATTAGATGATTATGTTTCTATACTACTTATATTATGTAATTATGAATTTTGAATGTATGGAGTGAGATCGATTAGATAGTCGTGTTTTAATATTAATTGCATTAAGTATGAATGGCAGAATATATATATTTATTAAAGAATGTGTTGGTAATTTCGAACCTTGAGTGTAGCACCATGTAGTTCAGATTCGGCAGTCATATTGGGTCGTGTATAGGGTGTTATATAGTACCTAGAAACTATACATAGAAGCAAAACTAGACAAATCCTAATTTCCATGCTAGAATCATGTTGGAATCAGATTTACATGCTAGAATTAGATTTGCATTAATAATACAAATTTACATTAACAATGTTGATATCAAACGAGTTTGTATTAATTCAATACCTTTTTAGATTTTCTATTAAGGCATTAACTTTAAAAGTATCAATAACCCAAGCTAAATATGAACACCCAAATGTAGAGCCATCTAAAAATCATCTTCAAACATTCCAAAATGCTTAAGTATCATTAACACACACCATAATAACGTCACTCCTGGAGCCTTTAGCGTACCTAGTCAATATTATAATTTACCTTAATTTATCTAGTCTTTATTTTTTCTTTTTACCCTTTCTAATTCAATACATATCAAATGTTATAAAATCAAGTACAAGTTATCAGTTGTCAGTTATTAGGCCATTCTTGAATATGCTTTTAAGTACATTTTCAATTCTTACCCTAATAGAATAGCGTGATGCTTAAACTCTTTCGTTTTACAACTATTAGCA
>JABEZY010262764.1:0-11799 GCA_013467495.1 Gossypium gossypioides
TGCTGGTTATAATCTAATTCGGTAAATCCTAATTTTGATACAATTTTTCCGATTAGTTTACTGCATTTGGACTTGCAGGAAATTAAGAAACATATTTAAAGTTTTTAATTTGTGAGATGCTAATCGGATTTTGTAAATAATTTTCTCCAGATATACAAGGAAACTATGGTGAGTAAATAAATTAAAAAACATCTGCATAATTGGTATGAAAATAATTTCTTAATACACTTTCCTACAATAAGTTAGTAAATGACTAAATATAAGGCTGGCAATTAACGTATATAATTACTAACCAAAAAATGAGCCTATATAATTGGACCACACCTACAGGTTAAAGTGCTCGCACAGCACTAACAACCTAAAAAACCAAAGCTAATTAAGCAATGGAGAAGACTACTTTGATTTTTGTTGGTATCATTGCCAGCCTTGTCTCCTTTGCTTCAGCAACACCAGGGATTGCCACCTTCTACACAAATTATGTTCGTGAGTATTGGTTTTTTTCTCTTTTTTAATTTCTCCTGAATGAATTTATAATCAAGTTTTGAATTATTATTTATTCAATTACTTTGATTTGAAACAATAGCTAAGTATGCTATATATTGTGGTTATCGCTAGCTTCTGCATGCTTTGGAAGCCAGGATCAAGGAAAAATGATTGCCGCGGCTAGTGATGCCTTGTGGAATAATGGGGCAGTGTGTGGGAAAATGTTCACTGTGACATGCACGGGACCCCGAAATCCCGTACCACATCCATGCACAGGCAAGAGCGTAACTGTGAAGATCGTTGATCACTGCCCGGGATGCCCATCAACCATTGATCTCTCCCGAGAGGCATTCGCTCTTATTGCTAACCCTGTTGCCGGTATCATTAACATTGACTACAACCAGTATGCATACTTCACTTCCTTATCATCTCCATTGCTTCTTCAGTGATTAAGTTCCTTTGTTTAGTGCAATTACATAAATTTTTGGGTGCTTTTCTTTTCTTTGTAGGGTTTGATAAAATTTGGCAGGCAATGCAAAGACCGAAGTTTTGGAGATCGATGCTTAGTGTAATGGAATACTATTTCGTTTCTAATAAATTTCATAGTAGTATGTGACAGAGATTTGCAATGAGATTTATGATATTATTTTTAGATGTATCTCTGCAGTAACTATAATGAATTTAAATTTTTTTATAATTGGGTAGGGATGCAAATATTTTTACCATTAGGTTAAATAATTGCTGACATAATAAAAATATTATAATAGCTGTGAGATTTTAAATAATTTTAGCTTTTAGATTCAATTAGTGAAGTTTTCTAACCACATATCTATTTACACATTTTGTTAAAATAACAAATATGTATTTCAATTTTTGGTTGTAATTAAGAGTCCAAACATTCATAGAAAATTCCGAGATAATGTTTTGCAAAACAAAAATAATTCTAATTTTAAAACCGTTCGAGGTTGGGATATATAATAAATTTAAAGAATAATATAAAACAAAGTGGCGTATAATAAACAAGAAAATATAGAAATCAAATATACAAGTTACCATAATATTTTCTAAAAACAAGATTTCTTTCTTATTATATCTCATCTAATATTAAGAAAGAAATTAAACCGCACTCAATCATGACAAACATTTTCAAACAAAATAGTTTTGTTGAGTGTTTTTCTCTATCTTCTTTAGATGGCAAAGTTGTATATATATGATATGATTACTGTTTATTTATGTGATATTCTAGGTAGGTTTCATGTATGCCAACATGTACCCTACTTTAGACTTAACATATTTTTATACAATGTGGGTTCGCCTCTGTAGTGACATTTGAACCGACACCACACGATCCCATGTGCAACAACACTTGGTGTCATATGAGCTCGATACGCGAGCCCAATGTGCAAGCTCAATATGCGAGCTTAATGTGTGAACCATGTAGAATCCGACTCATACCCATTCATGGTGTGGGTCAGTAATAGTATCATAACAATTTGTCCCCCACCTAGTTCAAAGAAGAGTTATAAAGTGACTTTTCTTGGAACCTGGTTCTATGAGGCAAGAAACAACATAAAGAAAAACTTATTGATTACATTTTATTCTTTAACTTGCAACATAAACTTCGACACGTGTGAAGAAAAAGTACAACTATTTGCAGCTGATCATGCCCTTGTTTTTGGTCATTTGAATCATTAAAGTGCGAAGAAAAACCTTTTTAAAAGGAGGTATCGGGGCCCTAAAAATAACATTATTTGAATATGAGACTTTGAAGAAAAACCCTTGTTGAGGAGAGTGGTTTCAGAGCTAATCTTCTTAAAATTTACATCGTTCTTTCAATTTTTCTTTCTAGCTTTCCATGTGGTTGCGTTGCCCAGAACATCCCTTTGTGACACCGCGAAGAAATAAGTCTAGTGGAAGCTAAGGTCTACATTTGCACCACGAAGGTGGAAGAAATGAATCGAGCATTGGCTATTCAGGGAATTCAAATACCGAATTTTGCTTACGATTTCTTGACTCCCAAAGGGTCAAATCGCTTAAGCAACACCAACAAGGGTAGCTTTTTCTTCCACTACATGTGATAGAAGTAGGGTTTCATTTACCCCTCTAGCCCTTTTTTTGTTATCTTCTTGATGAGTATAGGATAGCTCTTGGGCAGTTATCTGGTTTTTCATCATGAGTCACAATGGCTTCATTGAATGAATCCGGTGCGATAAAGTGCCATTGATCGCCGTTTTTCAAATTTTGTATCAAATGAAGGCATACAATCAAGGAGGTGCAGTAGGTTTATTTTATTTCACTCCTCGTGAACATGTGGAAACTATTATTTCAAACTGGTGCTCGAATCTTCATCTAAATTATTGCAAGTATATATGGGTTAAATACAAGTTAAATAGTGGTTTTTACTTTCCCACGGAATGGTCATGTAGCACCCCTAACCCGTCTCCGTCATCAGATCAGGGTTACGGAGTATTATCGTACAAATCAGGACATTTAACTTAAAAACATAAACAATTATCCATTTCAAATGTTAACATTTAATACCCAATTTAATTAAAGCAAAAATATACTTACTGGCCTTAAACCGTACCTACGGGGCCCTAAAAACAACTTAGAAACATCTAGGGATTAATTTGAAACAAAACAAAAAAATTTGGAAAAACTTGAAAACAAGGGTCACATGGCCATGTGGTCAGGCCGTGTGACATAGCCCAGACTATATGGACATTTGAAGTTTAGACACACTACCATGTCCTAAGCCTTGTGTCTGCCTGTGTGGGTAATCGAAATAAGGCTACACGACCATGTCGCAAGCAGTGTGCCAAACCGTGTGTGCATTCAATATTAGATCACACGGTCGTGTCGTAGGCTTTGAGCCAGACCATGTCAAACCTGCACCTAAAACAATAATGACACGGTCGTGTGACCCTATTTTGATTACCCACACGGACGGACACACAGGCAGGGACACGGCCGTGTGTCCAGACTTCGAATGTCTACATGGTCTGGGCTATATCATATAGCCTAGCCATATGGCACTGTGACCCTTGTTTTCAAGTTTTTCCAAAATTTTTTGTTTTCTTTCAAATTAATCCCTAAATGTTTCCAAGCTATTTTTCGGGCCCAGTAGGCACGGTTAAGACCCGTAAGTATATTTTTTCTTTAATTAAATTAGGTAATTAAATGTTAACACTTAAATTGCATAATTGTTTCAATTTTGAAAATGATATCTTAATTTGTAAAGTAATACTCTGCGACCCTAATTCGATGACGGAGACGGGCTAGGGGTGTTAAAGGTCAATACCTAGTAAGGATGTGTGTTCAAGGAAGTGAGAAATTATGATAGAGATAGGTTAGGGGCAGTATTATAGACTTTGCAAGGGTCGCATGCTAGATCTAAAGGAAATGCTAACTGCGAGGAATGTATTTCGATATTGCCTCTTAAACCTAAGCCCCAATGGATGGAGGCAAGCTAGTGCTGATAATGGTGTAGACACTATTGGATTACGACCTGCATAGTTCACTTGCCCAAATGAAGCTACTGACGAGTTGGGGCTCATATTATTGGGGAACAGAGATAAGCTTAAAAATTATTTGTATAATTTTTGTAAATTAAAGCCCCATGCATGTTCTTCGAAATCTTTAGGCAACGTAGAAAATGGTGTGAGCCTTCTTATATTAATTATTGGTGCTAATGTTACACTTGTTGGTGATGCAGGCACAACTCGTAGTGTTGAAGAAAGTTTAGAGGAATCCACCAACTTATCGAGAGAGATCAAAGCATACATAGATGTGCAATCTTTTATGAAAAAAGTGTTAGGTGGCCCCTCTAGCACTGTTATTGGGGAGGGAAGTACCAATAGTAGAAAGAGGAAAGAACTACTTTTAGGATTGGTAACATTATACTAAGTAGCAAGGATAAAGGTACTCCAATAAAGGAGCTTCGTCGTAAAAAGAGAAGGGATCGCGATGGACCTCCTGTTGAGGTAACTTCTATTACTATAGTTCCTACCACCATTCCATCTCCCCCCATTTATCCTGTTGCTTCTCCACCCCCACCAAGACCAGCAACTGACAACGTTTTTGGAGTTGTTGATCATGGCCCCCTGGTGGTTCCATGAAGTTCATTGCTTGTGGTGGTGAAAGATGGACTTTATTTCCATGGCGAAAGCATCTCAATATGCAGAAGTTTCCCTTTAGTCCTAGTGAGGTAAGGAAATAATGAAACAATTATACGTTTGACGAAGCAAAGAAACACATTTGCCCAACTGAGTCATCCAGCGATACAAGTAAACCTTTGTTGCAAGATTTAGCACTCTCTCTGCAAGTGTTCTTAGTTGAGGCTGGTATGGTCAACATGGGGCTGGTTGAGGGCATTAGCAAAGCAGTGATTTAAAAGAGAGAAACTGAGAATGTTCACCAATCCACCATGGGGGCATTGGAGAGAGCTCGCAAGCTATATGCGAACATGGTTAAAGATAATAGAAAATTACTGGAATGGAACAGGAGGTTGCAAGAGTGAATTTCCATTACCGAAAAAGATGTTGAAAAATTGTATGGGGAGATCGCAAGTGAGTGAGCTAACAAAATTATTTTGGAAGCTGCCTTAAAAAGCATGGATGAACAACACAAAACTGCTATGGCTAACTTGGTGAAAAGCCATGAGAAAGATTTGGAGAAATATAAAAGGGATACTATGCAAAGCTTCCAAGATTACTTACCTGATTTAAAGTCAAAATGCCTATTACGTGCCCAAGGGGCTGGCGGTCCCTTTGATATTGGCAAAGTCAATTTTGATGCTTTGAGTGAGCTCACTCGTGCTCAGCTGGATTTTAGACATATAGTTCCCTTCTGCAGCAGTATGGGAAGCATTCATGGAGAAATGGAAAAGTAATCTATACTTCAAAGAAGGTCTTGCTGAGATTAGCATGGCTCTCACAGCTGGGTGTGAAGGTAATGGGAACGAAGGAGAAAATAAAGAAGAAGGTGAACTAATTACCAATCCTCAGGAAACCAGTGCTAATTCATAGTTTACCTATTTTTGTTGTACTTTCTCCTTTAAAATTGACATGAAAAAATCAATTGTTGTTTTAAATGGTTAACTGTGCATTTGAGTTATTAACATAACTGAACTAAAGAGGAAATTTTTTGAAATCAATTAATTACAAAAAAGTTATTCTTGATTTTAAATTAATTGGAGTTACGTTGTGATCTTATATTAGCAGACCTTAACAATATTAGTTGCGATCTTAAATTAGCGAGCTGTTCGGGGTTGCGATATTAAATCAGCTAACACAAATAAAAATTATTCATGATTTTAAATCGAATGAACTTAGGTTGCAATCTTAAATCAGTGAACGTTAATAACATTATTTGTAATTTTAAATCTGCTAACTCAAATAAAAATTGTTCATGATCTTAAATCAAATGAACTTAGGTTGCGATCTTAAATCAACAAACCTTAATAATATCATTTGCAAGCTTAAATCAACAAGCTATTCAGAGTTGCGATCTTAAATTAGCTAACTCAAAGAAAAATTGTTCATGGTCTTAAATCGAATGAACATAGGTTGCGATCTTATATCAACGAACTTTAATAATATCAGCTGCGATCTTAAATCAGTGAGTTGTTCGGAGTTACGATCTTAAATAAACTAACTCAAATAAAAATTGTTCATGATCTTAAATCCAAAGAACTTAGGTTGCGATCTTAAATCAGCAAACCTTAATAATATCAGTTGCAATCTTAAATAAGCGAACTGTTCAGAGTTGCGATTTTAAATTAGCTACTCAAATAAAAATTGTTCATGATCTTAAATCCAATGAACTTAGGTTGTGATCTTAAATCAACGAACCTTAATAATATCAACTGTGATCTTAAATAAGTGAGTTATTTAGAGTTGTGATCTTAAATTAGCTAACTCAAATAAAAAATGTTCATGATCTTAAATTAAATGAACTTATGTTGCGATTTTAAATTAGAGAACCTTAATAATATCAGTTGAGATCTTAAATCAATGAGTTCTTTGGAGTTGCAATTTTAAATCAGCTAACTCAAATAAAAATAGTTGATGGACTTAAATTGAATGAACTTAGGTTGTGATATTAAATCAGCGAACCTTAATAATATCAACTGCGACATTAAATCAACGAGTTGTTTGCAGTGCGATCTGAAATCAGCTAACTCAAATAAAAATTATTCATGATCTCAAATTGAATGAAATTATGTTGCGATATTAGATTAGCGAACCTTAATAATATCAACTGCGATATTAAATTAGTGAGTTCTTCGAGGTTGCCATATTAAATCAGCTAACTCAAATGAAAATTGTTCATGATCTTAAATCGAATGAACTTAGGCTGCGATCTTAAATCAACAAATGTTAATAATATCACTTGTGATCTTAAATCAACGAGGTATTCAGAGTTGCTATCTTAAATCAACTAACTCAAATAAAAATTGTTCATGATCTTAAATCGAATGAAATTAGGTTGCGATCTTAAATCAGCAAACCATAATAATATCAGCTGCAATATTAAATTAGCGAGCTGTTCGAAGCTATGATATTAAATCATGTAACTCAAATAAAAATTGTTCGTAACCTTAAATCCAATGAACTTAGGTTGCATATTAAATAAGCGAACCTTAATAATATCAATTGCGATCTTAAATAAGCGAGTGGTTCGGAGTTGCAATCTTAAATTAGCTAACTCAAGTAAAAATTATCCAAGATCTTAAATTGAATGAACTTAGGTTGTGATAATAAATCAACGAACCTAAATAATATCAGTTGTGATCTTAAATCAGCGAGTTGTTCGGAGTTGCGATCTTAAATCAGCTAACTCAAATAAAAATTGTTCTTGATTTTAAACTGAATTAACTTAGGTTGCGATCTTAAATTAGCGAACCTTAATAATATTAGTTGAGATCTTAAATCAATGAGTTCTTCGGAGTTGCAATTTTAAATCAGGTAACACAAATAAAAATTATTCATGATCTTAAATCGAATGAACTTAGGTTGTGATCTTAAATTAGTGAACATTAATAATATCAGCTGCAATCTTAAATCAGCTAACTAAAATAAAAATTGTTCATGATCTTAAATAAAATGAACTTAGGTTGCGATCTTAAATAAGCGAAGCTTAATAATATCTTCTACGATCTTAAATCAATGAGTTGTTCAGAGTTGCGATATGAAATCAGCTAACTCAAATAAAAATTGTTAATGATCTTAAATCGAATGAACTTAGGTTACGATCTTAAATCAACGAGTTGTTCGGAGCTACGATGTTAAATCAAGTAACTCAAATAAAAATTGTTCATGATCTTAAATCCAATGAATTTAAGTTGCGATCTTAAATCAGCGAACTTTAATAATATCAGTTGCGATCTTAAATAGGCAAGTTTTTCAGAGTTGCGATATTAAATTAGCTAACTCAAATAAAAATTGTTCATGATCTTATATCCAATGAACTTAGGTTGTGATCTTAAATCAGCGAAGCTTAATAATATCAACTGCGATCTTAAATAAGTGAGCTGTTCGGAGTTGCGACAATAAATTAGCTAACTCAAATAAAATTTTTCATGATCTTAAATTGAATGAACTTAGGTTGTGATCTTAAATCAGTGAACCTTAATAATATCAGTTGAGATATTAAATCAATGAGTTCTTCGGAGTTGCGATCTTAAATTAGCTAACTTAAATAAAAATTGTTTTTGGTCTTAAATTGAATGAACTTAGGTTGCGATATTAAATCAGCGAACCTTAATAATATCAACTGCGACCTTAAATCAACGAGTTGTTTGTAGTACGATCTTAAATCAGCTAACTCAAATAAAAATTGTTCATGATCTTAAATCAAATGAAATTAGGTTGCGATCATAAATCAAATGATAGTCATATGTTGTTACAAAACTACAACCCACACTGTAACACCTATAACCCGTATTCGCCACCGGAGTAGGGTTATGAAGTATTACCAAATGAGTCAAAACCTTTTATATAAAATAACATTCAATTATCAATTAAATACCATAAATACATATAATATTCATAATGAAATAAAACATCCAATTGCGGGCCCTAAATCGAGCTTTCAAAGTCTTAAAAGTAAGTTACGGCATTCAGGGACCAAATCGAAACAAATTAGAACATTTAGGGAAAATAAAAAAATTCAAAACAAGGTGATACGATCCAGACCATGTGATACTGCGCACGGCCATGTCACTACTCATGTGCTAGGTTGTGTGTCTTTCGAAATGACGCTACACGGCCATGTCACCAGTCGTGTGCTAGCCAATGTAATAATTGACATTGGGTCACACTGCCGTGTCGTAGGCCGTGTGTTAGCCTGTGTGAAAACTGCATCTATACACGCTTAGGGCAGACACTCGTGTGGGTTGCCTGTGTGTGACAGCCCATGTCCCAGACTGTGTGTGCCCATAGTTGACCCAAATCCTGCTTATTTTTCACCCATTTGCTTAGGTACCTAAACACTTTCAAATACACAACTTTATAAGCCAACAACCACCTTTCAAAATACTCGAACTTGTCAAAGAAATCAACCGATGTACCTAACCAATGTGCCATCATTGACACCGCAATACATTTCATGACATTTCATGACATTTCACTTTCAAAGTTGCATATACAAGACACAATTTACACATCATAATCATCTATTTAATTTCATGTCACAGTTCAACTTAATGTAAAAAACTTTCATTATTGACCAAGAAGCTCACTTAGGTAAAACATGCATATTTTCGTTTGTTGTTCAAACACACATCACAAGCTCAAGTATAGCTTGCTCAAAACTAGGAACTAATATCACCTATACAAAAAGGGTCCTATTACATGCCTTATGTACCAAACCAAATTCAAAGTCTACCAAGGATTTCCGGATAGTGTGATTTCTTATGTTGATCCTTTCTTCCGAGCCCACAGAACGTAGTCTACAAAAATGAACCAAATACAGGTAAGCTTTAATAAAGCTTAGTAAGTTCGTTTAATTAATCGATATACTTTTTCAACTAAACATAATAATCAACTTGTAACTAAACAATGAAATTCCTGTAAATCGCAACTTTCGTCAGAGAAGTGATAATCAGTACAGTATTTATGTATTTATTTTCGAATCATCAGTACAATGAGATTTTATTCAATATAATCAGTGGATAATGCTCGTTTGAGCAACTTTCAGTAGAGTCAATGGGTATGGTAAATAATTGGAGCTATATAAAGATCCTAGAATATGATCGTCTGGTCGAAAACAATGTCGTTAAACAGAAGGCTCTTATGCGGTATAGATGTTTGGATGGAGATAAATTGAGTACTGAATTTTATTAAAGCAATTGCAAAGCTTAAATACATAAATGAGCAACAGACTGTTGCTTCTTTGATGACTAACTGATAGATTCTGTCCGAGATACAGTAAATACCCAAAGGTGGAGGCTCTGTCATTGGGATCCCCTGCCCAATCAGCAGTTACATACAAGTGAAGACTCATGTCATTGTTATGCTAAATCCAAAGCCCATATTGTGCAGTTTGTCTGAGGTACCGAAGCATACATTTGACAGCCTTCCAGTGTTCCTTCGTAGGTCGATGCATGAACTGTGATAGTTTATTAGCAGTAAAAGATATATCAGGTCTAGTAAAGGATAAATATTGTAATTTACCAATGACCTGACGGCTGACGATATTGCGTGGCATCAATAGGAGGTGAACCATAGTAATACATAGTGGATGAGAGATGCTCATATGTGTCTGGATTTCGTTTCAGCTTCGCTTTTTAAGTTCAGTCAAGATATCAAGTATATATTTGGTCTAAGATAGCAACAAACCATTAGATGTCGTACAAACCTATACTCCAAGAAATTAGTGAAGATTACCCAAATCTTTCAAAGAAAAATAAGAGGCCCAGGAAGACATAACCTGACAAATAAGAGATTCATGACTACCTGTTATATATTAAAATATCATTAACGTCCACGAGGATGTACACCTTTGCTGCCATGTTAAAAAACTGAACAATGAGTTGTTGGATTCAGATTAGATAAACCCCATTTGTTGAATATAACTTTTAAGAGCATTATACCATGCTCGTGAAGCCTATTTCAGACTATAAATTGCCTTTTCTTTACACAACAGACATAATATGGGTAATATGGATGGACAATGATTGGTTGTTGGCGTGTAAAAACTAGCTCGCGCAAATTTCCTTATAGAAATGCATTGTTAACATCAAATTGATGAATTCTATAATGTTTTCTTTCAGCTATGCTGAGCACAACTCCTACAGTAACTAGTTTTATCACTGGACTAAAAGTATCATGAAAATCCACCGTGGGTTGTGTGGCCATTATGCAACAAGACAGGCCTTATAATGGTCAATTGATCCATTGACTTTCCATTTAATTTTGTAAAGACATTTGCAATTGACAATATTAGTTTAAGAATCATTAGGTACCAATTTCCATGTTTTGTTTTTAAGCGGTGCTTCAATTTCTAATCTCGTAGCTTCCCTCCATTCTATAGTTTTTTTGGCTTGGTCGAAGGTTGTCGAGGGTGGGAATAAGATAGGTGTGAAAATTAAACAGTTTTTTTGGGGTTTGTAAATGTTATTCTGAGTGCGGGTAACTATTTTAGACTTAGGTATAGGCTCATTGCTAAGAAGAGATGGTTTTAGGTTTGGGTTTCTTGCGGTGACAAGAGGTTGTGGATGATCTATGGTTGATGTCACACTCGGTTACTATTAAAGCCCGAAATTATAAAGGATTGGGAATTAATTGAAAAAGATAGCAAGTCCGACGGGCCCTACTGAGTAATTTAGAAACTTTGGTGGCTGAAAATTAAATAATTAAGTTTTAATTTTGGTTCAGTTAGATTGGAACCGGTTGGTTCCTTAGTAGAAGACAAAATAATTAGTGGTAGAGGATTATTTGAGGCTTTAATAACTTTGGGCAGAGAGTTATATATATGTGTGTGAGGAGGATTATTCTAGGGGCAGAATTCCCCTCATTTTCTCTTTTGCACCATCTTTTATAGATGCTTCGAAGAACAGAAAGTTGAGGATAGCTCTGCATGAGGCAGAGGTCGTGAGGTTTGAGATCGAGAAGTAGAGAATTCGGTGAATTGGTAAGCCTTTTTATTCCTCTGTGTTTGTAGATTTGAGGAAGACATTCCTCTGTGTTTGTAGATTTGAGGAAGAGAAGTGAGGATTTCTTAAATCTTTGAAAAAACTTTTGCTTGAAACCTTATATGCGATATTGTTAAGAAGGACAACCATGAACCCCAAAAATATTTGTCTCTATGGAT